>CM062835.1:4095676-4120066 GCA_031772345.1 Himalopsyche anomala | reverse complement strand
TTTTAAATGACGAATAGCTTCATCAAACGATAAAATGTCGTAAGCTGGTTTCAGAAAAATCCACCAGATCGCACTGTTTTCTATATTTGTTTGTTTTTGTTCTTTTGCGTACTACTGACTTATAAAAAATTTTAAATTTAGAATATGGATTAGAATAAAAGAAATCGATGATATGAAATTAAAACGAAAGAAAATCGGATAATATTGAAGTAAGGTTATATTTATAATTAGGTATATAAATTTTTGACAACAATATTTTGCACGAACGTTGTTTTACTCTGAGACGACACGTTATTACACTTGGAACGCTATATCGAAGAAATTTTAACGTCAAAAGCAAAGCGTTGCGGTTCCTGATCACCCGAATGACTATTGATGCTCTTGGTCGCATCTACACAGTTCATCCGAAAAATGACGAATGTTTCTACTTGCATGTCAACAGCTCAATTTGCTTGAAAATTATACTTATTGGGACATGCCAATCACTGAAGAAATTGTTTCTGAATCTCCATGTCAGATACGCACATTATTTTCTATCATTATTTTGACATGCTTCACATCGAATCCATGTGGAACAAGTTCAAGGATGACATGTCGGAAGTCATTTTACATCGAATTCGTGTCAGTTCAAGGAATCCCGATCTCGAGGTGAATGAAGAGATAAATAACCAGGCTTTGAAGAATCGATCATGTGTTTCCGATCATGTTGAATGATCGAAGACATGTGTTTCCTCATGTGAGGCATTTTGTTAATCAAGTTAGGAATGCCAACTTTAAACTAAATCGAAACTAAATCTTCAATATCCATTTAAAAAAAAAACTTTTAGGAATTTATGTCTCATGTTCATCACCGTCGCTAAAATATATACTGAAATGTGAAAAGACGAATGAAAGTACATAAAATCAGAAGGTATGTAAAAAAAAATCAGTATACTTTTCATGTATATTATATTGTTATAGAATACTATCAAATCATTATTTTATTTTTGATCCCCATATACAGTCAATCCTGTTTTTATGTGGTTTTTTTATGCGATTTCGAAGTAATGCGGTTTTTTAGAAATGCATTTTTTTAAATGTACCATATTTTACGATATATAAAAATGTTAAATATTACATCGAGAGCATATATTGTTGTATTTTAGATAGAATAGAGAGAATCATAAACACAACCGACATTTGAAAAAAAAATACGATTTCAGACTGTTTAAATCATGTTGCATCTGCCATCGCTGAATTAAGTTCACCTAATTAGGTGTGTTACAGTCGATGAAACCATTGAAGCATCGGTAATATCAGCTGAAATGATTACTTTAGCACCTGAACTTGGCGAAGAAAGGTTTGATACCTTTAGCGAAAATTATATCGACGAATTACTTACAGATAAAGCTATAAGTGACGAAGATGTTCATAATTTAAATTTAATTATTGACAAAAAACCAGATAACAATGACGAACTGAAAGAAATTCCAGTTCCTTCACTGCGAAAATAATTGAAGAAGGTATCCAACTTTTCAGTAAATTAGAAGATCATTTCTTTCTAAATGATTCAAATTCTGATCGCGCATTCAAGTTTCAACGATAACTTTAGAATATATTATATATATGGGTATAACAAACTGCATAAACAATTAATTATCGAAAAAGAAAATCTGAACAAACTCTGATCACTAATTTTATTGTTAGAAAACAACCATAGTTTTATGAAATTGATGCGCATACTATTTCTTCTGAAAAAGAGTGATTTAGAACCACATGCTTTAAAACACACATAGAATTGTCATACAGTGACTATTTTTTAATATTTTTACGCCGTGGTTTTCCCCTAATTTTCTTATACTTTTCGATTTAGTGTATATTTTAACTCGCTGTTTCAAAGTTATGCGGATTTTAAAATTTCAGTAACGCACCCCACTATTTCTATGGAAGTCAAGTTTTTTTTATGCGATTTTTTTGCGATATTTCGTGGAACACATCTACCGCATAAAAACAGGATTGACTGTATAGTTGTTTGTATGTGTGGAACATTAAACAAAAATATATTTTTTTTTCTAATGAAAGATAATCTCATAAATATAATATTGAAGATTTGGAAAATGTTGCGTTCTTTGTTATAATGAGAATTTATGTCATTTCGTAATATAAAAAATATGAAAATTTAGAATGAACTTTCGTAAAATTATAAAAAAGTATTATTTGAATAATTTTGAAAAGATCCCTGTCATTATGTTGGTGACAAGCATTGAGAACAAATTTATCCTAGACCAACACATTTCTTAGCAACAGTCTTTGTTTGACAGTTACTGTCAAACAAAAGTAGTCGTTTGTCAACATTGTGAAGATGTAATTTTATTATTTAAAATACAGTGAAATATAGAGGTATTAGCTATGCCAAGTACTTCTAAACCAATCAGTAAGAGTGCTCGGAATGGTTTTCTAAGAGTCTTTCAGTTCTGTGAACATGAAAAATCTGAAAAAAAAACCAATAATTCCCTTCGGGTCGACATTTAGAATCATTTCGAACTGTCAATGGCGTCGTATGCCTAACATTTCGTGCCGCATGTCAATAGCTCAATTTGCTTGAAAACTAAACTCATTGGGACATGACAATCGCTGAAGCAATTGTTTCTGCGTCTCCAAGTCAGATACGCACATTATTTGCTATCATTTTTTTGACATGCTTCCCATCGAATCCACGTGAATTTTGGAAAAAGTACAAGGATGACATGTCCGAAGACACTTTACACCGGATTCGCGTCAGTTCAGGGAATCCCGATCTCGAGGTGAATGAGGAGATACATAACTAGGCGTTGCTTTTGATCGAAGATATGTGTTACCTCATGCGCTGCATGATGCGTCGCCAGATCGAGGAATGAACGACGCTTTCAATCGAGAATCGGAACGTAAACGTGAATATGATCGAGATGCATTGAACCAATCACTTCGAACGAATGTACCACTGTTGAACCCCCAACAGAAAGTGTACGATACTTTAATGAAGGCAATTGATGAGGGAAATGGTGGCTTATTTTTCCTCCGCATTGGAAGCACTCAACCGAACTATGAAAGATCAGCGCAATGACTCAAAATGTTTTGGAGGCGCAATGATTCTACTATCTGGCGATTTTCGCCAAACACTACCAGTTATTCCAAGATCGACCGCTGCCGATGAAATAAACGCTTGACTTAACACATCGACTCTGTGGCGCTATGTTAAGAAACTTCAGCTAACGACAAACATGCGAGTTGCATTTCTAAACGACCATCTGCCGCAGATTTCTCCAAGTATTTGCTGACTATCTGTAACGGCCGTGTTCCTGTCGACGAATCGAATGGATTGATTTCGTTTTTGCCGAATTTTTGAAATTTCGTCTCATCGAAGGACAATCAACAAAGTGTTCCTGAATATCATTGCTAATCACAAACATCATAATTGGTTGAGTGAACGAGCAATTCTTGCAGCAAATAACAAAGATGTGGATCATTTCAACTTCACAATTCAAAATCAAATCGTTGGTCCACTGCATTCCTTTAAATCTATCGACTGTGCCACGTGAATAACATCATTTCAATGTAATTAAAATACTTTTCATTTTTAATTTTGCACATTTATTGAACTTAATTCATTTTGAGTATTCATTCAAACTGAATTTAACTCATCCAATAAATTAACACAACATTTATTGATTCTGAGGCGGTACGAAGTTCGTCGGGCCAGCTAGTTTACTATATATATCGACTGTGGAAAGGAAAAAGGACGTAATCCACAGTTTTTCCAAAGAGGTTTTTTTCAATAATCACAATGTATCAAACTTGATACACTTTCTATCGGATGGACACAAGCTGCAAATGCCAAATTAGTATCTAAATTTAGCTTTTAAGTTTGAAAAAGATGACCTTGTAAAAAATTAAAACCAAGAAAAAAGGCCCAAATAAAGATTTTTCCTATACAATTTCTTTAATTAATATTAGATTATGTCGATAAAACACCAGTTTAGAAGTCTCCGTCCACTTCCAGGTTGTATATTTTTCGTAAATTGCATATGGCCCAAAATCATCAAAACACATTTTTTGTGCCTCCTGTAAAATTTGCTATGTGTGGGTTACGTCCTTTTTTCTTTCCACAGTCAATATATTTTAAATATTTAAGCTTACAATACATTACTTCGATTATTTAAAAACTCATTAATAATTCACTAAGTTACACTCCGTCGCCTGTGTGGTCGACTGGTCAACGTCGTTGGCTTCAGCTACGGATGTCACGGGCTCGAATCCCGTACGGACAGTTTTAGAAATTGATTTTTTAATCGATTTATGAATTTTAGTTCGAAGGGATGGATGTATGTGTTTTTTAAGCACATTAGTGCATGGTTCAAAATCAGTCCCGTGCAGTTCTGCTCGGGCCATGAATGTGAGAGGTAGTTTCCTTTTTTTTCTGTCGATGGCGTTGTGGAAGGCGACCATTAAACGTTGGCTGCATATACACAACGGGTGGTGGTGGGAAACCGACTTGGATATATGTCTTGCCTTGAATACCTCCCTCCCACCCATCCTACCCTATGAACGGTGCGTATCGAGAACGATTAGCTTACCACTAGTCCTGTCCTAGCCCTATCCTTCTATTCCTACTCTCTTTGGAAAAAGAGAGGTTGAGCAACTGAGTAACAAGCAGTTCTCGTAAAAACACTCCTGTTGAGATAAACTCAATTAGGAGTCCATATGCTCCATATTTGGAGCGAACATGGTAAAAAAGTTACACTGAAATTATATGTATAAAATTAAAAAATAAATATACATAGATCTAAATTAACAATTTTATGAAAGGATTAGTTGATTTTCAAATCAGTCCTGTTCATATGATAAAATTGTAAAATTTAGATTTTTTTTACCTATATTTTATAGAATTAGTATTATTTATAACTTATGCATACAATTTGCGGTCATTAGTTATGTTTACAATGTTTACATAATAAATAAATGTTGTAATATTTCGAGGTAACAATTGACACGGTTTGGATTTACACGGCGTATGTATGTATATTACCAATCAATCGTGTAAATTGAGGGATCTTTTACACGGACCTTTTTACCCGAGCCAAGATATTATTATTAAAGTTTTCATTGCAAAAACACAGGTGCGCTGCAAACGATTCTCAATCTTGTAAAATTTTCACCGTCGAACCTTTGATCCTTCTGAACCGACAAAAAAATCACGAATTTTCTCTCTCGCTCTCAGTGCCGTGGGAGTGAAGAGAGCAGGGCGACCCGTCCTTGTCCGGTCAGAATGTGAGCAAAAAATCGACCTGTTGCTTCCATTCTTCGATAAGTGGTAATACATCATTGTTATAGAACACGCTTACGTTACAACGTATTTTTGTACAGAGAGTCGTCTCGGGTATAGGCGGGTACAGGTTAACGTAAGTCTTTGCGTATTCTAGAACTGGATTGCTTTTGAAAGCGGGTCGGGTGACCAATAGTTGAAAGAAAATTAGTGTCGCTTAAATATTTTCCGAATGTGTTCTAGAAAAAAATTCTTATAAACGTTTACTTTTGAATGTACTTATGATGTTGGTATTGATTGCTATGCCCTACTCAAAGACCAGATATGGTTGGATGGTATTATAGTGTATGTATAAAATAATTTAAGATTTCAACTGTAAGTGCTTGGGAGTATTTCAATATAAAACTTAAATCGTTCAAATATTGTAAACTTCCACTCGTTATGTCATTAACGACCGAAGTTTCATCTTTACTCATCTTCAAGCCTGCATGTATTCGTGCACTTGAGCCCAAGTCGTTAATGACAAAACGTTTGGGAATATACAACATTTTAAACATAGACATTTTTTAATTATTTTTATATGATAAATATATTTTATTATATGTGTGTCTTAACTTGATTAATTTGTGTTACACAGAGTACAGCATTGTGCTTGCGCACGATGCGATAGATGTTACAGATGCAAATTGGAGTGTGTGCAAGTTTGATAAATTTATGTTAATTTTAGTAATCCAATTGAAAGTGCTTGGCTTGGCGATAAACAGATTTTATTTTTAATTCAACTAAACATCTGGCTTAATTTGAATTTTACATTTGAGATCTTGTGCTTATTTTTTTATTTAAATTTAATCTCGAGAGACTTCTTCTTTATAAATATGACTAGTATACAAACTCTTATGCTTGATAATGTATTTCAATGGATCAGGAAACGTTATCACACAAAAACTATTGAAGAAAAGTAAAAGAAAAATTGTAAATATATTATTATATACGCAAGTTCTTCATAAAAAAACATCAATTTCTTTATATTGCATAGTTACAACAAGCAAGTGACAATTTAGGTGGATGCATGACCATCACTAATAATATGTTTTAGTTTTTGTACAATTTTACCGCCGATAAAACTTTCTTTCGAAATTATTGTAATCCTATTTAAACTTTTGTGCCCTGCACTCGTCACCTTGCTGTGTCTCATTCATTTGCTATTACTATCTCACTTGCTCAACTATAACTGGAAATAATTCATATCAACTATTTCGTTTTGCTTACCTGTTCACAGCATGATCGAAAAGTTAAATATAATTTAAGAAATACATGTCCATATTAATTTTTATTTTATTATAAATAATCGGTTATTTTACACCAATCATCATGAGTATCTTCAAATTTATTCTCGCCTTTATTGTTTTCACCCCTACTTGTTTCTTATTTTCCCGACGTATGAAAAAAAATGTATAAAAGTGATAACTACATTGGTTAGTTTTATCGTTATATACATGCGTATAATTAACTACATCATAATCAAAGTTCCAAATATTTTTTTAAAAAAATTATTTCTTTTATGATTTGCACATAAGATTAATGTTGGTTTTCATTCTAGTTCTCCTCCATCTACAAAGAAAACATAAAAAAGCTCATGCCCCTTCGATACATAGAAAATGATGTCTTATTTACGAAATCTTTAACATACAATTTACGGAAATTCTCTGAGAGCACTTAAAAATAAAGTCTAGACAACAACGATATATATTAATTCTTAAAGCCGATAGTTAATGATTGTTTTCTTTTTGTAAAACATTGAAGTGAAGGTCTTAATGAGGTCTATATAAATCATAATCCTTCCCCATAAATTATAGTTTCCAGGTGAATATTTAAACACATTTCGTAAATGTGAGCGTACAAATTTTATTTATCGAGCCCGTTGGCTTATCATTTTTTTGCAACAGCACGAATATCAAATAAAATCCAGATAACCACATGATGTTATATTCAGTATGTTATCTGAATTCAAATATTGTTTGTTAAAAAAGGTGAAATTGAGAAAAACATAAAATATCTAAAAACGATTTAATTAGTAAGTGTTCACTAAAATCACCAAGCATCGCCAACCCTCACACATGACATTCATTATCGTGGTTATAAAAACATACAATTTATTTGGAATATAACACAAGTAGCTTATGTGGTAGTTATACTATTTTAATTTTCTATAGCATGCTATATGAATACAGTTAAAAATCTACGTTCTATAGTTATACATGTACATGTCGTGTGACATAATGGTCATAATAAAGATAATAATTGTATTTTTTTTTATTGTTCAAAAAACCTTTCTTACCACACTGTGATCCCATAAATAGTTCATACACTATCTCTTTTCATACAATGGACAGGTGAAGTGCCAATAGTGGGGCGTCCGCATTGCCATCTCCTTTTATCTCGCACGATGTTACCTGGAAAAAGAAAGAGAGCAAAACAATTATACCACCTGTGGCTCAGAACGGGGGCACTCTTGTATTCTATCTCGCTCATGGAATACCACTGTGCTGCTGTGTAAAGACAAACAATAAAAGACTGCCGTCTCGCTTTGGTGAAGGCTGAATTACCTGAGATTTATGAAACAGTAATGTTTTATGTGATATGTCTTGGAACGGGGGCATTCTGCGTACCAGGTTTATCTCTTGGAGTTGATTTCTTTTCTTTGACCGTGTCAGATTAAATCATAAATGTTTGTACATGCGTTTGATTAAATGTTTGGCTAATTAATTATATTTCCACTGATGTAGAATGTACATTTATTCAAGGGACATTTTAATATCACTTTTTAAGTGTTCACTGTCAAAACTAGGTAGAAATAAATTATATTAAGAGAAAAAACACTCTTGTACAAAGTACACATTTATTAAAAATGATCAGAACCGGTTTCGCTCATGGCGATCATTTTTAATTAATAAAAGTATTTTAGTCTGAAAATGAATCAGTTTAAAATGGTCGTCATGAGCGAAACCCGTCCTGATAATATTAAATAATATTGTAATCACAAAGTACGTGATAACAAAGATGTTTTATTATTTTGAAAATGAACTATCGTTTGCGCAAAAAAATACATTTTTTATTAAGATTTCGACAAAAGGATGGATTTGGAATCTCAATAAACAATTTGAATCGTTCAAATTCATCAAAGTTTTCATGCGTTTTTTCATTATTACGCCTTTATGCATCTTCAAGCATTCAAATGGCTTGATGAACTTGAAAAGACGCTTAGTAAGTAGGTTTTATCGTGTATATAGATAGATATATGAAGAAAACATATCACTGTGTTCAAAAGTGATCCGAACTAATTTTAGAAATCTTAATGACGTTCAATTAATTGAGAAAGTATCAGAATGGAAAATCACAATTTCTGGAGTTCTTTGAAATTATATGTTTAGTTCAAGTTTATTTTTTTTCATGCTAAAGCTTATTAATGTTATGTTAATTAAGGCTTGCCAGGTCCATGGCATAGTAGTCAACGTCTTTGGCTTCCATGCTAGACCTCACGTCTGAACAGCACTTTTGAACAGCTTTTGTAGTCTTAAATACGTTTCGATATATTCAAATTAGAGATGTTACCAATATTTTAAATATGGCTTGGTGTATTGATTACAGACGTCTACTCCATAAATCATGATTCAAATTAATTAAAATTAAAGAAAATAATAAAATTTGTCTCTTGTTGCTTTAAAACATATATTTAACTCACAATTGAACTGTTTTAAAGATATTGTAAATTTTAAGATGAATTTTTCTAAATTTATGGATAAAAAGCAGTTATATAAAATCAATAATTCTTTACATCCTTTTTTAACTAGCGTTACAAAGTCTATAATTCTTATGATAAATAAAACCAGTCGTAGTCTTTATAAAAAATGTAAAATTTATACAGAAAACATATATTTTAGTACCTACGTTTATTTACGCCTAGCAGTGTGAAAATAAGTTCGTTTTAGGGTTAGAAAAACTGCAATTAAAATGAATTCATTAGCTTTCAAGCACTAAGTAGAGACTTCTACAAATATTCTTATGGAAATTTATTTGTGACATTTTGACCTTATGTAAAATATGTAAGTATATACATGCGTTGGCTTCATGGCGCAGTGTTCACGTTGTTGGCTTCCTTAGTGGATCTTACAGGTTTGAGTCTAAGTACGAACAGCATTTTTTCGATCGAATCCTTTTCAAAGGCATGGGTTTTTTTATGTTTAAAAACTCCTTCCAACTCTTTCAAAATAATGGGCTGTGCCGAGAGTGATTAGTTAGCCACTAATCCTATCTTAGTCAAATCCTTATATCCCAACTTTTTTAGTAAAAGGGAGCTTCAGCAACAGTTTTTGTAGAAAAAAACTTATTTAAAAAAATACCTACATAAATTAAGAAATATTCAGAAAGAGAGTTCATTTTTTTTTATTACGATCAGCAAGAAAGTGTGTTATGAAATAAGCAAGCGTTTGCTTCGTCTGCGGAAATTATAGTTGTATTTTAATGTAGCTATGCACATTTACATATCCATTTTACTATTCATTTTTTTTTTTGTCTCAATATGACGCGTCTACAAAGTTACTAAGGTCGAGCGGGTGCAAACGGCAGGTCGTAGGTGCGCTCATGACTGCCAACACCACGAAATCACCATCCGTGCACGTACGAGTCACCAACACACCCAGACGTTACCTATGTTTGTTGTCTCTGACTTCAGGTGTTCGTCTACGCCTCCTCATGCCTCCCCCCCGACGGTTTTTCCGACCGCTTCTTTCAGTTGCCGATTAGAGACCGGCGCGTGAGCATTTCAGCCACCTGTAATTGTTTTTTGTTGTTGTTTTGTTTTCAAGGAAAACAATCTGTTTACTACGAGTGTTAAAATCGTACCTAAAAAACAGTGTTTTTTTTTTGATATCTCCAAAATTGTCATCGATAAACTCAATAATAATTTTCGGTGTATTTTCCGCCTATTTAAAAATAAACTGATAAAAAAATACAACGCAAAAAACTGTCAAAATTTTTGCCGTGCTTTAAGAAATTTATACTCCGGAAAAAAAATACCTGTGACATGTCAAGCAATGTGTGTACTTTGTTTATTGATTGACAAGGCTGTGTTGTAAAATTGTGGTACGTTCTGCGTGGAGTTTGAATATTGGCCGTGCAAAAAAAGTATCATGTAATAAAAAATGACACTTTACGCGATTCTGTAATTATTATCTCTGTTATCAGTTAGCGAAAGCCGTTCGTGGAAAACTGCTGTCATATCGCTGGGTAATAAAAAACACTTTGAACTTTGGCTGAACGTAATTATTAAAGTGCAAGGTGGGTTGTATATTTGTCATTAGTCATAATTACCCGCCTTTACTCTATGGTCTCTGTGACGTATAATTTGGACAAATACCAAATTAATTTAATGTTTATTTGTTGATTGAAATACCGGTAAATATATTTAATAACATGCTTTTTTTTCTACCTGAACATTTTATAAATGCAATTCTGTGGGAAATTTAATAATGAAAATAAATATACCAAATGATCATACATGGGAATTACGAAGACTGATAATTAACGCGAAATACGAAATTTATGCCTTCCTTATATTTTTTTCTAAGACAATAACATAAGTTGAAATATAAAACTATTAAATATTTCGTAAATATAATGACTCCAATGTTTTTATTATCTTTTGCCAATTCACAATTAAATTTCTCAAAGGATTGTTTTATGCGTCTTTTAGTAAATTTTCAAGTATAAAAAGAGTAGCATATTATATTTACTAAATTTGTAAAATTACATTACAATCAAAGACATAAAAAAATCAAGTAGCTGTTTCGCCTGTACGTCATCGTCACCTTATCAATTGTCCAATTCAACAAAACTAATAATAATAGTATTTTTTTTACATAATTTATTAAATAAAATGGAATTTACTTTGGATAACCTGTTAATAATTGTTGAGACTAAAACTAATGTATTAAAAACTACCCCACAATAAATTCTTAGTATTTAATAACATTTTTTATTGATTTTGGTCAGGACCAGTTTTTTTTTAATCAAATAAAAATATACAAATAATTATAAATTCTTATAAACCATGATACATACATTGATACATTAAGACTTCTTTTCTAAAAACATATTTTTATTCAATTCGTTAAGATGAATCTCTAATGATGATAATTAGTATAAAACAATAAATTGAATTTACGTTAAAAAAATAATTAAAAATTCAAGTAATGGATTGCTATTTATTAGCATTTTTTTTGTGAAGTGGTTTTTTTACATAATGGTTTTGGTTGATAGCAAACATCGTTTTTTTTTTTAAATATTTAAGTCAGTTTTTCCGAAGAAAATACCGTCAAATTAAAGCGATTTATTGATTGTACTCTTTTGGTTAAAACATGTATTTTAAATATATACAGTTTTCTGTAGTAATATGTTTGATAAAACGAGATTTTTTGCTAACCTATCGTGAACTCCTAAGATGTAAGAAAAATGAATAATTGAGAGTCATATGGGGAAAACAACGGTTACTAAAAATCTGAACTCAACTCAAACTCGAACTCTTCATACTGAATCTGAGCTCAACTCAAAGCCGAGAGGTTAGAGAATTAAATTTAATTTTGCAGTATTTTAATCATTTTTTCCAATGAATTTGGCGCTAATTTTATTTGAATTCATCTATACTGAATGTGATTTTCACGCTTAATGAAATAACACATGTATCAATTCCATTATCATTTCTAAACGAAGAAAACAAAACCAAATTGCTGCGCGTCCGCACGCGCGCGCAGCTTAGAGGGAAAATTGCTCAAAGGGCAAAATAACCGCATGTGGCAGTTTTCCGAACATCCTGAAAAACAGCGCTGAATTACTCCTTTATAAGTTCATATGCTCCACACCTGGAGCGGACATAAATATAATGACAGCTTAAGAGTCGAATACTTAGTGAATTAGCCTACTGAGGATTGACGGTCAATTAAGAATATGTATATAGTTTGGTTTGATCTTACATGTATGGAACCCGTATATGTACGAACCGCAATTACCATTATGTTGAAAACGTTTCGGATTACTTCGTGACTTCAATACTGGTGCTGTCAACAGGTGCTATCTAATTAACTAACTGACACCTCTGCATCGAAACAACGTAACAACCGACATGTCGTTGCTGTGTGAACTCTGATTATCAAACCTTTGAACCAACGTGGCTTAGGCGAGCACGGTGATAATCTTTTTACGTCAAGTCGTGTAGACAAAAATGCCTATTCAAGGTAACAAAATAATAATTTATCCCAGGGTAAGACAGCTTCAAATGACCGACGGCAATTATTTTTGTAACATAAGATACAATATCCATCGAAGTGAATATATTTTTTTTTGTTAACGTTTTGTACGGAATGAAAAAAACTTGATTAAATTAATTCATTTTTTGTTAGTATCAAAATTCGTTTTTTTTTCAAAATGTTTCATTATTTTTATCCCTGTCCGCTCCCAATGTGAAGAATATGACCTCCTAATGGAGGTATCTCAACAGAAGTTTTTTTCTAAGAGAACTGTTCGCTACTCAGTTGTTCAACTTGACTTTTTTTCAAAGTGAGTAGTAGGGAATGAAGGATAAGGCTAGAACAAGACTAATGGTTGACTAATCGCTATTGTGGAGGAATAATGTGAATTGACATCTCAAACACCCAGTCTTCGATTACAATTTTTAAATTGAATAATAGTCAAATTCACTGTGATCTTACCGGAAATCGAACCCAGATCTGCGTTATCGGCAGTGAAGGCTCTAACCAACCACCAAGCCACAGCAGGCGGTTACATTATGTAGAAAAGATTTATACCGGTTTTGCTCATAACGAGCATTATCAGTCGATACTAGTTCTGATATTTAATAAATAATGTTTAATTAATACATAGTGTTTTTTTTCTTATATTATAATGCCTTTCCACCGAGAATTAAGAGTGAATACAATAAAGTGATATTTATATTCATTATATTAAAAATACGTTTTGGGTCGTTGCGGAATTATTAATTCTTAGAATCAATAAATTTGTGAAGGATTTTTCCTGATTATCAATTAATTATGAATTATTAAATCAATTACGTTATAATACATTTGGGAAGGGGTCTTAATCTTTAGATATATTTTAAAATTTTCTTAGAGCCCCCCAATAAAACGATTAATTATTGTAACTGTAAATTTATTGATTTATATGAATTGCAATTTAAACTTCTGGTGAATTTTATATTAATGAGGAGCAAACATTCAAAGAAGGAAATTTTTTATAAAAAATAAATCATAAAGTTGACACATTCAAGCAAATCGTGTTTTCACATTTTACAACACTTACAAAACTTAAATCATCATTTTCCATGATCTGTATTTGTGTAAAAAATCACTTTTTGAATGTTTGCTCTTCATTTTTGATTATCTCGGGAAGTTTATGTTGTCGATTTCTGCAAATAAAAAATACACGAGAGTTCTATTATTTTTTTTTTTTTTTTTTACCATGTTCGTTCCCAATATGGAGCATACGGACTCCTAATGGAGTTTATCTCAACAGAAATGTTTCTACGAGAACTGCTTGTTATTCAGTTGCTCAACCTCTCTTTTTCCAAAGAGAGTAGGAATGAAAGGATAGGGCTAAGACAAGACTAGTGGTTAGCTAATCGCTCTCGATATGCCCCGTTCATAGGATATAATGGGTGGGAAGAGGGGAATTCAAGACATCACATACATCCATGCCTTTGAACAGAAATTCATAAATCAATTGAAAAATCAATTTATAAAACTGCCGCCTGTGTGGTCGAGTGGTCAACATCGTTGGCTACCGCTACGGAGGGCACGGGTTCGAATCCCAGTTCTATTAAATACTAAATTGAAATTCAAAATAAAGAAGTTTGTGAAAATTCAAAAATAATTGAATAGTAAGTAATATGGGAATGTCTTTAGGTGGATAAACAAAAAAAAAAATGCTTATCGTTCTTCGAAACACTAAAGTCATATTCAATAAGTGTAATATTAAAATTTGAATTAGGATATTAGAGCGAATAACACTGTGTACCTTTTCGGAGCCAGTATATATAGCTGAGAAAAATGTATGTTTAATCATAGTTTTGACGATGGCCAAAGCCGAAATAGCTATCAACTAAGAAATGTAAAAAACTCTAGAAACCAAATACTTTGCTATTTTTACCCTATCATCACTAGTTTTCCATTTACAGCTTTTATTAGACATTCATAACTAATTAAGTGCTGATATAGTAATCGACAAATGGAGGATTGTTAAATGTTGATATTAATCCATTACTTATCGTTAATGCTATGTATGTCTATATCAGCTAATGAATATTAAAACTGTAGAACTAACCACGTTGCTATTTTTAACTTATTATAATGGAGTTCTACCAAGTCAATCAGCAAAATAAAAACTGTTTTAATTGTTTCAATTATTCTCAATGTATTTAGACAACCATTCTTATTTTCCATTTGAGCTTACGACAATTTCCCGGTGAGTGTTGTTTTAAATGATCGACAAATTTGATCTTAATTAAATGATCCATTCATTGGTAATTTCTAAATATATGATATTGTGTACACTTTTAAAATTGAACCGTATTATACAATTTAAATATAAAATACAATAATTATGATGAGATGTTGATTATTGGTATTACGGATGTTGATTTCCGCATGTCACTCTGCCGATGTCCGGTGGCGGACGCTCTGCGTGTCATATTACGCCATGACACTTACATGTTGAATATTAATATAATAATATTCGACAGTAAAAACGTACGAAATTTTTGAACCTGTCGGGATATGAATCCATGCCCATCTTCATATCCAACATCGCTTTTATTTTGAAAGCAAGTCCAATTAAGTATACCAAACTGAATATGATCCGATGAATATTAATTCACATGTCAAACCAAGAAGTTTTGTTTACGTGATGCATATCAACTGCGTATTCTGAAAACCAAATATATTTAACTGTACAGGCGAATTCAGTAGCGGCCGGTCAATGTGGCATTGTATCAATACACCCCTGTTATATGCAGGGGTGGTTGTATTTCATGAAATAATATTCAAACATAACATTATACCATTCACTCATTTTAAATTCTTCACGTATTTATTGTCTATAATAAATATTTTAGAACATTTTATTTTATTTTATAAATGTTATGTTTGAATATTATTTCATGAAATATAACCGCCCCTGCATATACAAGGGGTGCATTGATCCAATGTTACATTGACTTTCCGCGACTACAGGAGATATAAGCAACATTACAGGGACGTCACGTGGGTATAGGCAAATAGGCAAGAGCCTAGAGGCGACAAATGATCAGAGAAGAATTTGGCTTAGAATAATTATGATGCCTCAATGTTTTGAATAAAAAAATGTCGAAAAACACATTTTTAGTGGCAATACTATTATGAACGATGGGTGAACAGTACTTAGCTATATCACATTTTTCTTTTCTTTGAATATGACATATGCTCCGACTAAGGAGCAAATATGGACAAAAAATAAAAAATATGACAATTACCAATGGTGGCACTATAGGCAGCAACTTTTCCATAAAGTTGTCGAGAACGTAGAAGAGTACAGAATTTGAATTTCTATTTTTGTGTATGTATTCCTATAATGATGATAAATAATAAAAAAGTGTCACTCATACTCTAACGTCTTTAAACATTTCATATGCAACGTAATTTCAAAATTTTAAATTCGAAAAATAGTGAGGGTGGGGTGTTTTAAGTTCTGCCTAAGGGCGGCACATATCCTAGAAACGCCACTGCAACTTTATGACTGTTTTGTAGGTAAAAACGTGCATTTCAGACCAATGCTTTATATGACCTGTCTTTTATTTCTTTTTACTTGTCTCGTATGAAATGAGTTCATGAAAACTGACACCAGTCGTGCAAATAATCATGAAACATAAACCCCAGTAAGTTAAAAACATTTGTCGGGTCTATGGCACTGCGGGTTGCGTTGTTGGCTTCCGTGCCCAATCTCACGGGTACGAACAATATTTTTTTAATCAATTTATGTTCGAAGGCATGGGTGTTTGTGATGTCTAAAAATTCCCGCCTACCCTTAAGATCATTTAATAACTGGGCGTAGTGAAAGCGGTTAGTTAACCACTAGTCCTGCCTTAGCCTTATAATTTGATCACTACTACTCTCTTCAAAAAAGAGAGGTTGAGCGACTGAGTAACAAACAGTTCTCGTAGAAAAAAATCTTTTGAGCCATATGGTTCACATTGGGAGCGGACATGGATAAAAAATATAGAAACAGTTCCACGCTATCTAAGTATAGTATCTTTTCTTTTATAAGCACGTAGATTTTTTTTAAAATTAAACTCATTTGGGAACGAAGCATTATTTATTCTTATTATGTTCAGTAAAATTCGTTTTTAGCTTTCAACTATTTCATTGGAATCATCAAAATGCGTATCTTCCGCAAGCACTGATAGATACTGTCGGAACAATACCATATCGGTCAAGTAACGAATACTTTTATTACAAAATCCCTGTCATTTTCCAATTATAAAGTTGAATCGATACATTGATAAAATTTGATCGTTACTTATAATCATAGACAAGAATCTAGCACAGTTACCGTTTGTAATTATTGTTATTTTGATAGAGGAATGTTATCTAATCTACAATAGGGATAACGGTTCAATTCGGATGAAGCCGATTCTAAAAGCATTAGGATCAACAAACTGCTTTGATAAGTTGCGCCAGCTTTTGAAAATCTTAGAATAGTACTGGTCCAAAGAACGAATCGATACAATGGATTCGATCCAGAGAAAAAATAAATTAAGACAACTTTATAAAAAATAGATGTTAAATATATGTAGATTTCCGTAATATTTGTTAACCACCTTCCCACCATTGTCGCCAAATATTTTAATCATTTACTGCAGGGGTGGGGAACCTTTTCATTTTTAAATGCCTCATTTATTTATCTGGTTCAACATAAGGCTGCAGTTAAGAAAACTCTGACACCCCACCCTTTCTTTTCGACTGTCGAACATATCGACTGCAGAAAGGAAAAAAGACGTAACCCACACATAGCAAACTTTACAAGAGGCACAAAAAACGTGTTTGGTTGATTTTGGACAATATGCAAATTATGAAATATACACAACCTTGAAGTGCACGGAGACTTCTAAGCTGGTGTTAGAGTTGAAATAATCTAATATTTATTAAAGAAATTGTATAGGAAAAACATTTTTTTCAAACTTAAAAGCTAAATTTTTATACTAATTCGACTTTTGCAGCTTACATCCTTTTGTTAGAACGTGTATCAAGTTTGATACATTGTGATTATCGTAAAAAAGTTGTTTTGAAAAAATTGTGTGTTATTCTTATTATTTAAATTATTCTTCGGCTCGTATTTAAACGGTCAGAATTTTAATTCAGTTTCGGTCAGAATTTTTAATACATCGGTCAGAATTTATATTACACTGGTCAGAATTTATATTAAATGGTCATAATGTATCGGTCAGAATTACAGAGGGCAGAATAAATAATTTATGGTCAGAATTTATATTAAGTGGTCAGAATAAATATTAAATGGTCAGAATTTATATTAAATGGTCAGAATATAAATGGGATCGGTCAGAATTTAAATGGAATCGGTCATATTTATTTTGACAGATGGTCTGATTTTTTTTGATGATATGATGTCATCGTATTGCGTTGCTATTGGTGCAAAGTGAAGTTGCTTACGGCAAATCGTCCAATGGGCGATTGGACGAGCGTTGCTACTAGCGCCACGGTCATTGAATGAATCACTATTATTGCGCGCCCAAAGGAAGAATTGACAGTTTTCATAGACTAGGTTCCACATCCAGGCATTTGTATGTTTCGTGTCAAAAAAAGTTTTTATTTAAAAAAATGTTCACGGTATTTCCGCCTAACCGATATTCTTTTGGTTATTAAATAATTTTAAATAATCTAAAAGTTGCAACTATTTTTTATTATTTGTACAATTCGATACATTGTGATCTGCTCTGAAGAGAGTAAAGGAAAGGATAATATTTTTGGAAAGAACATTTAGATAAATAATTGCTATGGTACATTTCATAGCGACTGTGGAAAGGAAAAAGGACGTAACCCTCAATTTTCCAAAACAGCTTTTTTTTCGATAATCACAATGTATACAACTTGACACACATTCTATCAAAAGGATGGAAGCTGAAAATGCCGAATTAGTATCTAAATTTAACTTTTAAGTTTGAAAAAGATGACCTTGTAAAAAATTAAAACGAAGAAAAAATACTGAAATAAAGGTTTTTCCTAGATAATTTCTATTTTTCCTAGATAATTAGATTATGTCAATTAAACACCAGTTTAGAAGTCTCCGTGCACTTCAAGGTTGTGTATAATTATTAATTTGCATATGGCCCAAAATCATCAAAACACGTTTTTGCGCCCTTTGTAAATTTTGATATGTGTGGGTTACGTCCTTTTTCCTTTCTACAGTCGATATAATACACTTATTGTAAGGAAAACACTATTTTTAGTATTTTTTATTTGAATTTAAAAAAGTGAAAACTAACAACATTCATCATAAAGCCTTGGTTCCTCTTGGAATCCTACATCCACTGCACTTCGGTGGATCCCTACCTTTATATAAACAAACCGAGTGGTATGTAATCAGATGATGCGTTATTTGTAATAATAATGACTCATTATAAGAGTCTGCTTTTCCACACATAACATGAATGTTGAAAAAAAAGGATTATTAATTTCATTTTTTTTTTATTCTGACCGAAATATTTATAAAATTTGACCGTACAATAGATTTTATTCTGACCGTATATTAATTTTATTCTGACCGTATATTAATTTTATTCTGACCGTTTATTAATTTTATTCTGACCGTTTATTAATTTTATTCTGACCGTTTATTAATTTTATTCTGACCGTTTATTATTTTTATTCTGACCGTTAGTATTTTTATTCTGACCGTTAACATTTTTATTCTGACCAAAAATTGAATTTTATTATGACCAAAAGTTGATTTAAATTCTGACCAGAAATTGATTTAAATTCTGACCATTTATTTTGTTGCCTTATTCTTCTAACATTCAAGTCTCATTTTGTATATTATAATAATTGATGAACACTCTTACCTTGATCGATTTATATACTAAATACATTATACATTATCAATAATATATTTAATTATGTATTATTGTTTTTAATACTTTTTTGTTTGAAAAAAATGAAATAAGTCACCTAATCGTTTGTTATGTTGAAGGTTACAAATGCATTATTGCGTCGAATAGTGCATTTTATTGCAGTGCAAAATGTCACCTGTGAAATGCGTGAAAATGCATTCAGCACTCTTGGTCTGCCGATAAGCGAAGTGGGTCATGCTACCTGTTATCACAGAAAATGTCCTCGTGTCACTGACAGGAGATTATCACCGTTGGAATATGATACTAAACAGTACGATATGCGCTTTACTTGGCGATAGACAATATACCCTAATCAGTAATTACGAAGAAGTGAAAATAATACGTTGCTATCTATTACGCTTGCCGGCTTTATTTAGAAATATTATCGAAATGAGTTTAATGACGAGAACCACTTTTGTTTGACACCTAATTTAAAACGCTACAAGGGCAAATATATGTATACAGTAGAACCCCCAATTACACTACCCCGAATTACGCGCTGGCTTGAAATATTAGCCGCAAATCCCCCAATTGCACGGTTGCATTCCACTGTCGTTACTACGAGACGGTCGTCTGTACCGCGCATACAGTCAAATGTTGGCTAGCATCTGTGTTTTCAACACGTGCCAGGCTATACACGCGTAGCTGGTCGTCTGTCTGTGTGCCGGATATTTACTACTACAAAAACTAAATATTTCGTCCGATTTTTTTTTCTGCAAAACTAAGGGAAATCTTAGTTTTGCATTTTCCGCGAAAAAAAACCATATTCCCAATTTTGTATGAGATTCACACCCCCAATTACACTATCCCCAATTAAACGGTCCCGAATATAGTGTAAATGGGAGTTTTAAATGGGAATTTAAAAAAACACATAAAATTCCTTTGTACTATTTGACCTTTTATTTATCAAGACCAGGACCGGTTTCGCTCATGACTATCATTTTTTTTTATATAAAATTAAATTTCCATTTTTTGTGCTAAAACATTGATAATAATATTTTTTTTTAAATAATCAACAAAGTAAAAAGTAAACGGCTTAGAATGAATAGCTTCGAGTTTTTTGAGATAAATTAAGTCATTAATAGAAAAAAAGCATCAGTAAATAACATTTAAAATTAGATAGGTAGATCACAATTTTTGAATTTATTTCCATTAATTAGTACTATCGAAGTTTCATTTATTGACTTGGCATTTACTTGGTAGAACTCCATTATAATAAAGAAATATAGCAACGTATTTAGTTCTACAGTTTCTATATTTATTAGTTGATAGCTATTTCGGCTTTCGCCATCGTCAGACGTCAGGGTTGGCGCGCACTACAAGACAGTTGTTCAATTAATATTTGATCGGTCCGCGCAGCCAACCTCTTGCCTTAGAGCATAGGTTTCCAACCTATTCCGGGTGGCGACCCCTTTTTATAGAAGCCATGTGACCCGCGGACCCAATGCAATTGAAAAGGGTATTTTTTTTTTAATAAGGTAATTTTAGTTGACTGCAGTTTTAGTGTTGTTGTTCAAATCCAAAATCGAAAAAAGTTGGCGACCCGTAGGTTGGGAACCCGTGCCCTAGGGGAACATTGGTCACAATTTGTAGCACAAAAAGTGGAGTAACAAAGTTATCAAATTTAATTTTCTATTAAAAATGAAGTTTCACCAAGTTACCGTAAAATCAATCGAAAATATTAGAATATATGATACATCTGTATATGTATTTAATAAAAAACAACTAAATATACCACGCTTCGGGTGTTCACTGTCAATACTTGGTGGAAAGACATTTAAAAAAAAAAACACCCACAAACAATATTCCTTTGTAATATTTCCACTTTTATTCAGCAGACCGGTTTCGCTCATGATGATCATAATCAACTGACGGTTTAAGCTGAAATTAAATTTTAATTTATATTATTATACAAATATGCTACCCCTGAAATTAACCTAGATTATGCATAAAATAGCATTAAACGGTATAGAGCCACTACATGACTGCAGTTATCAATGCCTGCAGCTGATAAGGGAATAAGAAGTCGTGGCGTTACCTCATTTTTCCGATAACTCATTAAAAAATACAACAATGCACGATTGGCTTTTGAAAACTTTGCCTCAGCTCGTTCATTGCATGTTTTATTACGGACACAGGTAAGTTTTGTCAGGTGACAATGGGCAGTTAATGCATCATATATCTCTTGAGCGGGACTCGATATTATTGCTGTTTTTACCGTCCAATGTTTTCATGTCGTTTTTCATTTTGTACGGTTTGCGGTAAATATTTTGAAATACGATGAAACGTGTATCGAGTTAGCGACAGCTCAACTCAGTAATATCACGTTCGTTATGAAAATTTTAAGATCTAATTACACGAGCCACATCAACATCATTCCACAGTATGAAATTCGTATTAACGTAAACAAAAAGAAATGTATCTAATAAATTTGAATCGTTACAATTTGTTATCGTTTGTTCCACGAGGGTCCTGGTTGAGAATCAGTGATCTAGATTCTAGAGCAGTGTTCTTTAACCTTTTTACATCCGCGGACCGGTAAAAATTGGAAAAATATCTCGCGAACCGGCGTCAACCAACATCACTCAATACGTTCGTAGGATGGCACATAGATCGCGCCACTATTGAAAAATCCATATGAGTTTTAGAAAGTACCAACATTCAAATAATACGTGTCAAAATTTCATAACAACTGAGGCTTAGTTCACAAGTTACAGTGGTTTTAGTGACGCTACTTTTGTAATTTTCAAAACGATGGAAAAATATGTATTTCATTTCAAAAAACATCATAAAACAAGCTTATGTTAATTTAAAATTTCGACTGAAGGTGCTTGGTGGAATTTCAATATTAAATTTGAATCGTTCAAATTATGTACACTCCCACAGATTTTGTCACTAACGACCCGGGTTTCGTATGAAGATGCCGAAAGGCGAAACCCGGGTCGTTAGTGACAAAATCTGTGGGAGTGTACATAATTTGAACGATTCAAATTTAAGCTTATGTTATTCGTACGAAATACACTTAATGACATCTTGCATCAAACCGACGATATATTCAATATAAACCTAGCTTAAGTGTCATGAAATAAATAATAATTAAAATATAAATCAATTAATTTACAACATATAAATCGCATGACTGTAAATAGTGTTAAATTATATTTATTTATTATATTACCGTTAAAATTAAAAATTCAACATATTCATAATATTTATGCAGATTTAAGAAACCAGTTTTTCGAAATATAACGATAAATTCAAAAACTTATTTCTTCCTACTCGCAAATTGCAGAAATGTAAATACAAGAATTATTTTATTAAATACTGTTGATTTTAAATATGTGAAGATATGTATGTACGTAGTAAGGCCACTGACATATATATGGGGTTATAATGCAAAACGTACTATTTCCAAAATGAACGATATTGAGTTAGGTATGCAGATAGGGTAATTCAAGCCTTATGAATCGACTGGTCCTATTAGTTTTAATATAAAATATCTTAAATACTGTCGTTTTCAAATTGGATATCATATTTTTATGCAAATGTTATTCGTTATAGTATTTGACTCTATTAAAGAGTTTTGGAAATGGTACATTTTGTATTATAGCCCTACAAATATGGATAATAGATTTTTTTTCACATATTGCAGTGTTCTCAAACAGGGGCTCTTTAAAAACTGGAAAGCTTTAAGTGAGTGATTGGACGTAGCGATAAAGCAATCGGTCATATCTTTCAATCCCTTTGAGTCATGCGTTAATTGTTTTTGCGTCACTGTATCCAAATTATTCTGCAATTAAATCAGTTGTATGTATATTAATTTGAATTAATTTCATTAAAAAAGGCGATTGCATTAAACACATATTACCAATAGTGAGAGCTTGAATTTTTATTTTCCTTAGCAGGGACTGGGGAAGCATTCGATATTTTTTGTTGCGTTTTTGTAAAGCAAACTAATTTTGTGTAACTTGAAAAAAAACCCAAGAGATGTGAGCACATTAAGTACCACTGTAATAAGTGAAAAATATTTATTTTGTTTTTATTTTCAGTCTAAAATCATAAAACAGAATTTTCAGATAAGGCTCTATACATATAACTAAGTATTTGTTGTGTGTTTTGATGTCAGCTTAATAAAAACAAATGTACACTCAACTCTTTTTTACACGATAAAAACGTTCCAAAAAAAACCGCGCAAAAAGTGAAAAATTAATAGAAAAATTGAAGATTGGTTCCCTCAATTAAAAACACGTGTTATTTGAAAAAAAATGTTTTATAAATCGTGTAAAAAGAATAATAATGAAGAATAAGTAAATTACACAAAATATTATACATAATAAGTATTTTAATTAAGAAAAAATAATACTATACATCGTTATTTGATTACATACGGAGAATTTGAAGGAATGGAAATAAATTGATTTCATTGCTAGAAATTTCTGACACATTTAATGTTTAAGGATCTAATAAAGCCTTTTGTTTGTTACCACTGTCTTGTTTTGTTGATTTTTTTTATTAGATTAGATATTTTTCTGTGTTATTTTTAATGGGATTTGATCGTGTTTAAACAAATAATTCGCATAAAAAAAAGAATGGAGTGCATTTCGTAATTATGTCTGTAATAGTATATAATTGATTCCCGTTCGATTATGATGGATATCGCATAAATTTGCAAAGGTCCTTGAATTTAACAATATTGATAAAATTGAAAACAAATTAAAATTGATGGGAAAAAGGCCGTTCTTTATCAACTCAAATCAATCAAAAGTAATGGCACCCATTATGTGAAACATTTTTCGCAAGTTGCAAGGTTGAGAACATAAAAATAAAATGATGATTTATTTGTGATAAGGTAAATTCCGTTTGATAGCTTCATGTTATGGGT
>CM062835.1:3961307-4095576 GCA_031772345.1 Himalopsyche anomala | reverse complement strand
TAATCTTTGATTGTCAATCTGTATGCCAGTAATATTTAATGTTTTTTAATATCAATTAATTCCATTGCTTTTGGATTTAATGATTCAAAACGTCTTAACTTATTTTTTTAAATGCATGATTTTGGTTTCATTTTGACATAGCCAATTGATTTTTTTCGTATATATGACTAGGGTATCCAATCCCGGAGCCTTTTTGTAATCCCGGGATTCCGGGATTGAGATTAGCTCACTGAGGAGTTTGAAATCCTCAATTCACTATACGTTTCCCCAGTTTATCTCCAAACCTCGTTTTTTTTAGCTAACCGAGTAATTTGAAATCCTCAATTTGCTATAATTTTTCCCCAGATCATCTCCGAAACTCGTTTTTTTTATTAGCTCTTCCAATTCCAAAATTCTACCAATTTTCGTGATTTGCTCTCAATTTCTCAATCTCGAAATCCCGGGATCACGACCATGCCAATCCTGGGATTTCGGGATCATAAAATTGAACGGGATCCCGGGATTGGATGCCCTATATATGATCGTATTGTATTGACATCTAATATCGTTTGTTTTTATAGGAAAGTTCTTTTCAACTTTCGCCAACATTTTCATAACAAAAAGTAAAGACAAAGACTTTAATTTCGATTGCACTGTTAATTAAAATGTTATCAAATATATTATAAAGAGCCTTTTTCTTTGATAACATTTGAGTTCAATACATGGACAGAACATCCAAATCTAAAATGTTAACTTCAAACTTGCTTAATTATTTTATTAAGAATACATTTTTATGACCCACAAAAGTTCAGTATAAAAGAACAGGGCTGTGGAAAACCGACTTCGAATTGATCATTACAATCAATTATGTTTAAATTATCTGTATAGAATTAGATCATTCTAGTTACTAAAATAATTGTAGTAGATCTATTTCACCAATTAATATGATGAATAAACTAATAATTTTTCAATATCTTTAAGTTATTTTTCTCCGATTTTCCGGCTCCACAAAAAACGGGAAAAACACCCGACACTCTAGTCCTGGAAAACGTCTCCTGGATCGCAGATATTTTTAAAATTTGTAATATCTTTCGATAGTATTCAATTCTTTTTGCTGTACTGAAAAACTAATGCTTTGCTGCATTTCACTGAACGAAGATTTTGCAAAGGATTATTTTTTTTACACTTGATATAATTATTATCAAAGGCATCGTTGAGATTTCGTCAGAATTGAAGCCACCGGGCAAGTCATAAGGTCGAAGCAATATCAGAGCATCATTAACAGCAATACAGTGAAAAATTTAAATAACAAGGTAGTTATTATAATAATAACAAATCTGGTTCGTCATAATATTCATCACTCATCGTATTGCCTGTAGCCAATACGTCACCCATCAATATCGTTTTGTATAATGTAGCAGTTGATATAGGCCAGGGGTGGCTACACTTTTTTAAAGAGCTACTAGTTGATAAAAAGATTGCCGGCGATCGACCGATGTCGTTTGTAATATCGTAAGATAACTTTTTTTTTTACCATGTCCGCTCCCAATATGGAGCATATGGACTCCTAATGGAGTTTATCTCAGCAGAAGCGTTTCTACGAGAACTGCTTGTTACTCAGTTGCTCAACCTCTCTTTTTCCAAAGAGAGTAGGAATAGAAGGAAAGGGCTAGGACAGGACTTGTGGTTAACTAATCGCTCTCGATACGCCCCGTTCATAGGATAGAATAGGTGGGAGGGGGGGAATTCAAGACATCACATACATCCGTGCCTTTGAACAGAAATTCATAAATCGACTAAAAAATCAGTTTACAAAACTGCCCGTACTGGGATTCGAACCCGTGCCCTCCGTAGCGGTAGCCAACGATGTTGACCACTCGACCACACAGGCAGCTATCGGCGTATCGAGAGCGATTTTTAAGATAACTATAAAGCCTAAATTTATGGGTCAGCGATCGACCAAAAATACATAATTCAAGAAATATCTGAAAATTTAGAGGAAGCAGTAAATAATATAACGTGTAATGTGATAACGGATTACATATTCCAACCGCATCATCATCATCATCATTAAACGGATTAAAAATTGATTTATATAATATTAACGCCAAATTCGTATAACACGATCGGTCTCTTCAACTCAGAATGAAATTAAATTGCAATACAGTGATGATCCAAGCGATCGATTCAGCCGATTGATCGATAATGGCGGTCGATTTAATCGCGAGATCGATTCGTTTGACGCGACATTTTGATGCGAGCAAAGGTCATAGAATCGTGGCGAACTCCACGCGAATAGGTACAGCGGAGGTAATCCTAACTGCCTATTGTTCGCGATTTACCACGTACCTAATCACAGTGCTTGGTAACCCGTGAACGTCACGTCAAAACAGCGATTCAGAAGAAAATAACTATAATATTTAATATTTGAAAGAATCATTTTGATCGGATCGCAAATATGTAAAAAGTGATTTGATCGTACATTGAATCGACTCTTTTTTATGCATCGTTTCTTTCTTTATTGGAAGATATATATTTAATCCATGCCCGATCTCAATGTAGAGAGCATGGTCTCCTTATAGAGAAATCGCAACAAAAGTTTTTCTAAGAGAACTGGTTGTTACCTAATCACTCTACTTTTCATTTTTCTAAAAGAGTAGTAGAGAAAGAAGGATGTTGCGAGTGGTTAACTAATCGCTCTGGCTATGCGTCGTTATTTAAGGATCCGAATGATTTGAGCAAATTTTTTGACATCACAAACACCCATGCCTCTGGACGGAAATCGGTTTAAAAAATGCTGTTCGTACTATGATTTGAGCCTGTGAGCTCCGTCACGGAAGTCAACAACGTTGATCGCTGCGCCATTATTTTGCATGCATGTCTGTGATGTCTGAAATTCCCTTCCTTAAAATAAGGGCGTAGCAAAAACGATTAGCTTACCACTAGTCATGTACTTACCCTACCCTTTTATCTTCGCCTGAGGGCTGTACTCAGGACAACTCAAAAATCTCGTATTGAGATGCTATGCAATGTTGTGGTTTATCTAAAATAAAAAAATATTTTTCCCTTGAAGAAACATATCCTTTCACAAATTAAAAGTATTGCAGAAAGAATAATATTTCTAGCAAAAACAATGCACCCAGTTTTTTACATGTCGCAGTAAAGTTTTCAGGTGACGATATACTCCACTTTCCTCTATATGTAAAGCGATAGAGTTACAAACAGTTGTCGTAGAAATACTTCAGTTGAGATAAGCTCCGTTAGGAGTTCGTATACTAAAAGTATTGCCAGTGAACACCCTAAAAGTGATAATAGATATTTTTAAACTTTTTGTAATACAATAATATAATGATAATCTAAAAATAGTGAAATCGTTATTTTCAATAAACATGCATATATCGATTGTGGAAAGGAAAAAATACGTAACTCACACATCAAATTTTACAGGAGGCACACAAAACGTGTTTTGATGATTTTGGGCCATATGCAAATTATGAAATATACACAACTTTGAAATGTACGGAGACTTCTAAACTGGTGTATAATTGACATAATCTAATACTCATTTACGAAATTGTCTAGGAAAAACCTTTTTTTCAGTCTTTTTTCTTGGTTTAAATTTTTTACAAGCTCATCTTTTTCAAAGTTAAAACCTAAATTTAGATACTAATTAAGCAGTTGCAGCTTGCATCCTTTTGATAGAACGTGTATCAAGTTTAATAAATTGTGATTATTGAAAAACTGTGGGTTACGTCCTTTTTCCTTTCCACAGTCGATATCTATGATTCATAATTTGCAAGGAATTTAAATGAGGATGAAAAAAATATGTTGAATAAATTTACTTGTCGAGTGTATAACGATACAAATCTATTTGCAAAGATGTCGTTGCAAAATCGACTCTTTATGTTATTCCAAAAGATTTGAGTATTCACGTGATAGACTTTTTATGTCAACTAAGTGTTAGGATATGACCCTGTGAATTTCACAATTGGAGTTTAGTACGGAGAGCAATAAAAATGAACGTTTCATCGTTGACAAATATGGCGTATTGTTGTCCTAAAATGGAGACGCTTCAGCATAGCCAACATACTGACTTACGCTTGCAAAATTAAACAAACCGATAGTGTCATCATTATGTTAGAGGAAACTGGGGGCGAATATTACGTGTGCGGCAGGAAAAATGAATTTTTGTACAAATAAAATAATCAATATTTTTATGTTGATAAGCTTGCTTTTTTATGGATTTTTTAATCCATGTCCGCTTCCGATGTGGGTCATATGCAATGTTCCCTCTAAGGCAAGAGGTTCGCTGCGTAGAAATTTCAAAGGCTGCGCGGACCGATCAAATATTAACAACCAACACGGAATGAGTGCGCGGGGGCTTCCCAACTGCTGCGCGGAAGTTTTGTCACTAACGACCCAGGTTCAAGTCAGTTCAAGTTCATCCGTGCAATTGAACGCCTGAAGATGCCAAAAGGCGAAACCCGGGTCGTTAGTGACAAAACTTCTTTGAATGTACATGATTTGAACGATTCAAATTAAATATTGAAATTCCACCGAGCACCTTCAGTCGAAATCTTAAGTTAAATTATGACAATTTGTAATTTTTATAGAAAGTTTTTTTTAACTATGTTCAAAAAAGAAATTCGTTTAATGCGGTTAGTAAATAGTAGTATATAGTGAATGCCTATCCTGATATTATAATAAAAGTGTCTGACTACACTTCTCGTGTCCTGTTTCTCAACCGGGGTCCACGTGGACCAAACGATAACAAGTCAAAATACTAAAATGCACAGGCCCTCATTCAAATTTTAAAAACTGTCAGTAACGATTTTCCGCCTATTACGGGTCGATATTATCCATACTAAGTCTGCGAAATATAAACCACATGACATTTTTTAACAATGAACACGGATGTCAAAACATATTGTGAATTATATTCTCATATGGAACAATGTACGCCAGTGTCCTCTTTGCCTCTCACCTGTGACACTTGTACGCGATTGTGTTTGAACGAGTGCTGTCATCTGTCATCAGTCATTCGTGTCACGATCCTGCGAATGTATTTGTAAATGTCATTGTAATTATCGTCGGTGTGAGTCTGTTGGCTTGACTTAGTACTAAGCCAGGCCGCTAGTCGCAAAGGTCGCCGAGAGCGTGACCCCGTGACCTTGGGTCGTACGAAGTGCATTCAAATTTGTTATAACAGAATTTTCAGTCATTATCTGTTATTGTGTGTAATAATGATATGCTTGAATTTAGGTTATGCATTTTCGGTGACATATGAGTGTGCGCCAGAACTAGGAGCTCTGAAGTTTCGGCTTTTTTCATGTCTCGAGACACGAGACATACAATGGTCATGTCCCGGAAAATTCTCGCGTACCTAAACCAGGTGATGTCGAAATTTTTGTGCATGAACTTTGTCTCTGTCGGTAACTCAAACGAACTTATTTTTTTTTTAAATAATATTGCAAGATAATTTTTTTGTCTATATCCGCTCCCTAGTCGGAGCATATGGCCACCACATGATTCCTCCAAGATTCTCTGTCTCCTGCCAGTCTTCTTGCTTTCTCCCATGTCATTCCAGGTAGCTCATGTAATTACATAAATGATAAATTGTATAGTTTGCCATATAACCTGTGGAATAACTAAGTTATCAATTTAAGTTGTTACTAATGTTTATGTCTTTCAGATTGCATTTATCCTCTAGACCAGGGTTTCCCAAACTTTGTTCCACGGAACACCAGTGTTCCACGGAGCCAGAGTAGGTGTTCCGAAAAAAATGGAATGGTTTTATACGCTGCAACACAGTTTAAAAAAATATCTTAAAATTCAGCTGAGTGTTCCGTTATATTTTCCGGACTTGCGAAGTGTTCTATTCCAGAAAATGTTTGGGAAACCCTGCTTTAGACAATTCATTGTACACAGATATCGTCTATACTTGCAAAATGACCATTCTTTTGACCTAATACAACTTGCCTATTTAAAATGAAATAATATTAATTGACCTTTCATTTACAAGTAACAAAGAAAAATGACAGTTTCTTTGTTTGTAACAAAAGTGTGTCGACGGTTGCCCTCAAACTAATATTACTGAACAATATAACTGACTATTGTCATCTACGTCATCGAATAAATTCAGAAATTTAGTATGTACATACATATTTAATTTCAGTGAGGCTAAAGTGTCTCGGTGAAAATCTGTTATTGATTGTACGGCGATCAAAAAAAGGAAATATTTTCTCTGGTTGTAAATATTTTGACACTAACAAGATAAGATTTACAAAGTACATGAAAGATTCTATCTGTAATCATAATTTACATACATAAATTAATTAATATGTGATATCAAAATATTTTAAGGTGTTTACTGTCAATACTTGGTGGAATGGCATTATAATAAAAATAAGAAAACATTTTTAGTACTTTTTCAACATAAAATTTATTGGATCAAGACCAGTTTCGCTTATGGTGAGCATTGTCAACTGATAAGAAATACAATGAAACAGTGATATTTATACAAAAGTTAAGTAAGAAAAACAAGGTATGACAAACAATTGGTATTACAACTAAGCAAATAAATTGAAGCAAAATACAAGAAAAATAAACTATAAATAAAAAGTTGATGATCTCTAAAGCGAAACCGCTCCTGATCCAATAAATTTTATCTGGAAAAAGTACTAAAAATGTTTTCTTATTTTTATCAAAAAAATTTTATATCAAATTTACACAAAATCCAATCATCTCAAACGAAATATTACACGATGTATTCCACTTTCATAATAACTGGCAAATACATATGTACATAATAATAGTTAGGAATATGAAAATTGTTGAATTTAATTATCTTCATTCTCATTCTTAATTTCATCACCTCTGTCGCTTTATTTATCTACATAGATAATTTGGTCCAAAAGTTGTGTATTTTGTGTGAAATTATTGTAAACATTGAAAAAGAGGACATTCTGGCTAAAATAGAAAAAAAAGATAGAGAACAAAATAATTGTGTTAAAAAAGGGAACATGTTCTCTTAAAAAGTGACGTGTTAGCCACCCTAGCTTTAGCTAGATATCTATAGATATAATTGAAATATTTTTATATCTTTGAAAAGATTATTAATTTTGCTTTACCCGTATATAAGGAGTCAACTTCTGTTTTTCACACAGTCCCCGCGAGTCGACACTGTCCTCGGTGAGTTTGCAGTCGGGATCACCGCAGATTCCGGTTTGTAACGATCTCTTAGAACTCCGTGCCAAAGTTCAAGGACGGTTCGTGGTGCATGTGAAAACCAACACAATTTTACATTATTCTTTTACGGTGTGCTCATGGCTATGTGAACTTTCCCACGTCATCTGGGGTTACGCTGTTCTGCCTGTGTTAACTGTAGGAATTGAAAAATGTGGGTATGCGTAAATATTATTCGCTTTATCTACTCTCTGATGTATATGCGGGTCAACATGGGTCGTTGGGTCGAATGGTACATTAAAATAATGTTGATTTTTATTATTATTAATGATTAATCATGTTTCAAAACTACGAAACACAATTCGTACTTACTAATTCCATAACTGTATGTATCGATCAATAAATGTTTTGCTCTCCGTACAAACGTTGACTTAATTTGCTTTAAAATATTTTCAATTGTATTTCTGATGAAATAATTATCATATCGCTACATCAATGCAACAGTAGAACGATCGACAAAAAACATGTTTTGAGCTATGAATACTACTGTAGGAAATATGCCAAATGAAACAAATGCAATAGTAGGATAAATAGTCATTTTAAAATTCATCATCTAAAAGTGGCACTTAAAATATTAATACGTATATCAATAACAAGAGCTTTTTTAAAAATAAGGAACCGGAACTCAATTCTTGTCAAGCTTTTTCACAATGTGGAGCTAATGAAGATTCATATTTTAACAGAAGGTTTTTTACGAGAACTGTTTATTACTTAGTTTCTCAAACTATTTTTTTCGAAGTGGCTATGATAGGGCTATGACAGAACTAGTTGTTAACTTATCGCTCTCACTTCGCCTTATCAAATATAGGATTGGAAGGGTGGGACTACTTGCTCCCATGCTTTCAAACAGAAGTCGATAAAACATTATATCAAGCATTATACATCAAGTTCTCTATGGTCCACAGAGTAAGTCTATGAGCCTTGTATTGTTGTATATAATTACATTAATTTTAGAGTGTTACGGTATCCGGTAAATTACGTTCAAAAGTGATACTTGATAGAACTCCTTTGCTATAAGGCGAAAAGACAACAAAGTATTTTAGTTACACAAATATTATTATATATGTTCACTTTTTAGGGTGTTTACTGTCAATAACAATAGAATATTCATTGTATATAAACGATTGTATAATCTTGTCAGTTGATTATTCTCGACATAAGCAAAACCGGTTCTGATCCTATTAAATATAAGTGAAATTAGTACAAATGAGTATTTTTTTAAAAATATTATATTTGTAGTTTAAAGCTGTTTCGGCGTATGGCTTCATCAGAACTATGATTCGAATTATATTCACCGAAATAACTATCAACTATAATATATATATATATATATATATATATATCGACTGTGGAAAAGGAAAAGGACGTAACCCACAGTTTTTTTTCGATAATCACAATGTATCAAACTTGATACACGTTCTATAAAAAGGTTGAAAGCTGCAAATGCTGAATTTGTATCTAAATTTAGCTTTTTTGCTTAAAAAGGATGACCTTGTAAAACATTAAAACCAAGAAAAAAAACTGAAAAGTTTTTACCCAGACAATTTATTTAATTAATATTAGATTATGTCAATTAAACACCAGTTTAGAAGTCTCCGTGCACTTCAAAAGGTTGTGTATAATTCATAATTTGCATATGGCCCAAAATCACCAAAACACGTTTTTTGTGCCTTCTGTAAAATTTGATATGTGTGGGTAACGTCCTTTTTACTTTCCACAGTCGATATAAGATAGTGTTTGTAGAACTAAAATTTTATTTTTTATTTTTTCACCTTATAACTAAACTATCTCGAAATTAAAATTTTCATTTTGTCCTACTACTATATTGATGTAGTGATCGATATATTAATTCAGTTTTATTTATTACAAATTTTAACCAATAAAAAAATAATATAAAAAAACAGTATATAATTTTAATAAGTTTTATTGTTTAAATTGTTTTTATCACTCTTTGAATTAACATACCATCATATGTGTCGGTATTAAATCATAGAGTTCAATTTGGGATACACTTTTCAATCCACGGATTGATTAAATTAATAATATCAATACGGAATATATTATGGTTATTGTATGCAATCAATGGAAAATGATTAAACCATTAGCAGCTCTGTGAGGTCTGACGATGAATAGAATTCGAACCGGTATAATAACACAAATTATCATCACTTCTGTGGATGAATATGACTGATGGAGCGTTTGGATATTATATTATAAACGTTTTACAAATAAAGAAAAATCAATCCTTTATTATATGGCATTTAAAATTTTATAATGAATCGAATTACACCGCTTAAAATTACATTGATGAATATAGAAATCAATTAATTTAATGTGTTTTAGATATGTCAGATTAGAAATTAAATGCATAAGTAATCCATTGACCTTATGTCTCTGTATTTTATTCGCAGGTGGTTTAGAAATATTCCTGCTGTTAATTATATTTCAGTTAACATTATTAACCGTTTGAATACCGCGCAAATAAATCATTAATATGTCCCAGAGATACTGCGTGTTTTTGAGAAAAATAATTTTGCCTAATATACACTCGAATTCGATATTTTAAAAACTTATATTGATTCAGTATAGATAGCATTACACATATTCATCAAAGTATTGCTTATATTTTATTAGAATACCATTATTTGATTTTTTAAATGTCATGGACATCCGTGTTCGCTTGCATATGCTCCGGACACCTGTGTCCGCTTGGTATTCAAGTGAGTAAATATCGTCAGCGTACTGGTAGAAGTTTTTAAGTAACAAATTGATAGATGTGAGTAACAGCAGATTAAAAAATGTACATTTTTAAAGTAAGTCTCAATCATCGATAGTTTATGTTACGTATCGTTGTTATACTGGCAGAAGGCTGTAAGTAAAAAAACCTTGTTTTGAGATAATCGTCATTTCGATAGTTATGAAATCTCTTTTTAAGCACTTTAAATATAACTTACCACTTAAAAACTTTATGAAATTCGATTGTGATTAACGAATTCGACTCATGTATTCTAAAGCTTTAAGTCAGTGGCTTCCAACCATTATGTTACTACGCCTCCCTGTGAAGAAAAAATGCGCGCCTCCCCATCCTTTATTTCATATAAGTAATAAAGACACGTTTTAAAGGGTAAATAAATATTTTGGACTCTTCGCGCCTCCCTTTCCAATAGCTCACGCCTCCCAGGTTGGAAATCGGTGCTTTAAGTTATTTATAGTTTTTTGTTGTCTGAAAAAAAATAATAATCGAAATTGGCTTTTGATTTTTTTTTTCAAAAGATACGGCGTGCTAAAATCTACCTTTCTGCATTCATCATTAAAAACAGCCGTTTTTTGACTTACGTAATATGTAAATAAGTATAATATTATATTAAAATAAAAATGCAACAAGTAAGGTAAGAAATAATAGGTAGAGACAATTGCCTTCATTTAAAGTTGCATTTCAAAGCAGCCTGCGTGGTCGAGCGGTCAACTTCGTTGGCTTCGTTTACAGAGGTCACAGGTTCCAATCCCGGTACGGACAGTTTTATAAAATTGATTTTTCAATCGATTTATGAATTTCTGTTCGAAGGCATTGATGTTTGTGATATTTTAAACTTCCCCTCCCACCTATCTTTTCTAAAAAACGGGGTGTTGCAAGAAGTATTGTGAATCCTAAAATCTCGGGATCACAAAAAGGGTCCGGGATGGGATGCTCTAGCCGTGGCGAAACTATAGCTGTAGCTCTGTTCTTCTGCGTACTTCTGACGGTTTGCAAACCGTCAACAAACCGTCAGAAGTACGCAGAAGAACAGAGCTTTTGCATAACGTAATGTTTTCAAATATTTGAAAAAGTCTCGTTAATTTTTTTTTTTATTTGAGTTCTAAACTGTTGACACATATTTTAAATTTTATCAAAACTGGGTAGCGGAGTAGCCGAAAATATTATAACTCTTTAAGAAAAGAGGATGTTTAGGAGCCGGCTTATGTACATATATTGGAGTGGCATGCTTTTATTGGAATTATTTTGTTTTTTGCTTCATTTATAAATACATTTGCAAACATCCCTGTCTAAAGACAAATTCAATCAATTGGAAATGGCTCGTATTTTTCTGGACATAATTTAAATAACATTGGTCAGAATTTATATTAAATGGTCATAATATATCGGTCAGAATAAATTGTCATAATTCAAATGATATTTAAAAAAAGCCTAACCTAAGCTACTAACAAAAATTGTTATAAAATATTCTGACCGTATAATATTTTTATTCTGACACAAAATTGATTTAATTTGTTTCCATTGAAAATAAATTATTATTGGTTCGAGATAACGCTTCAATTTTTTGGTGAAGGCCGCCCTAGGCATCTGAGTGAAATATCGTTTATACGCTACCAATTTATTGCGAACCAATTCTCCGTTATGACAACTATGATAACGATAAGATAGCCGCCTGTTGTTATCAATTGAGAGCATCTGTTACAGACAGGAGTCAAACATGCGACTGATAACATCGCAAGTTACGAGATTTCCCACTCGACCAACGACTCGTTGACTTGTAACCTTGCTACCTTATCACGATTGAGATATACCAATTTAAACTGTTCTTTACTCCTTTTTATATTAATGGATTTTATGCAAAACATATTTTATCTTTAGGGCTTATAAAATCTGTTTTTCAACTAAAGTATTTCATAAAACTTGGCTAAACACGGTTTCCATAATTTCACAAAAAGTATAAATTTATATGTAATATTTTCAATGGATTACTTATTGTGTGCAGACAATTAAATTATATATTACATATCAACCTAATTGTAAACATATCAGTTTCATGTTATTTAAGTTTTAAATCAAATAATAAAACAATTGACTATTCATTCAAATAATTCAAACTGAAATACCATGTTGAAAAAATCGGCTTTTTAGTGTCGCAAATTTATCCAAACACTCAGGTTTAAAAATTCGGTTTTTGAAAATTATTTATTTCGCCAATAAATACCTGACATTTCAGTCATAATCCATATCAACTAAAGGGCAGCTAATACGAAAGTGTTGATGATAACTTGTGGCCGAAGACACTATCGATAAAGTCGCCAATCGTTGTTGTAATAAATTAATTAAAATTTTAAGTAGTAATGGATTCTTAACAAGTATTTTCTTTTTCAAACAATACTACAATGATTTTAAAGAATTCATTTTAATATAATATACACTAAGTATAATATAAATAAAAAGCAGCTAAGGTATAAAAGTTAATGACGACTTACGGTTGAAATAACTATTGATAGATTTGCCAAGCATTGCTGTACTTTTACATCATTTACTTATGTATAATGTATTTCTATCAAGTGTTTGTTTTTCTAAGTAATACAAAAAGTCTTTGAAAGTAAAAGTTTTTATGTGTATTTGATATTTAGTTTTAGACACCACGAAAATAAATTACTTTTATCAGTAAATAAATCATTACTTTTCTATTAATGATACAGCGTTTTATTAAAAACAACTTTTTATTTATTTCTATGATAATTTTAAATAGTACGGTCAATATGAAAACTAAAAAAATACGATTTTAAGATCATCGGCTCGGCTCTACGATAAATTAATAAATTTTGTGTCGATTTACTTACAGTATTTAAACACGAAGAACATCTAAATATGAAATTAAATAAATAAATTGATTGAACAATTTCGGTTTTGAAAAATATTGCAATCGATTAATAAACATACAAAAAATCAACAGTGAAGTAGTGCAGTGTTATAAGTGAATAAAAATAAAAACCTTTTCAATTAAAAGTTAATTATAAATAGATACTTTTGTATAAAGTTTACAAGCACCAGGATAGTGTAATTGAATATAAATATAAAAAACGAAATAACTTTGATTATAATATCCCTGAAGCGATGTCTTCAGTAAGTTTTCATTCATCGTGACGTAAGACTGAAGCTTTCAAAATCCTTCGACCAGAAGGTAGCGCGAGGAATACCAGGCCAGTTGGATCAGGCGCACAAGAAGGCCCGAAGATAGCGACTGTGGCAGCGAACATCGTGAGGGCGGCGACGGCGCCTGTCATGCGGGAAGTCGACGCCGAGACGCCGGTCGTCTGGCCGGCCTGGTGTTACTCAGGTATGCAAAAAAAAAAAACTACGTCAAATTATTCTTACTTTATATCGGCTGTAATTTGTGTGATAATTTTCATTGTATATACCAGGGGTGGGGAACCTTTTCATTTTTAAAAATCCACATTCATTTATCTGATTCAACATACAGTCACAGTAAAAAAAACATCGACACAAATATTTTTAATTCACAATGTAAATTAGTCAAAACCCATTTTTTTTATCTATCTAATCTAAAAGAAATTGGCACATGTCAAAAAGCCCCATCAGAGTAGCCAAGAAGCCGCAGGTTCCCTACCACCGGTATAAACAATGAGGCAGCGGAAAAACTGTCGGAGAAGAAACAATCTACATATTATATTATGCATTTGTTTTATATTTTTCGGTATTTATTTTATTTTATAAATTTGTAGTGATCCACTGTACACAAATAAATGTATGTTATCCTTTTTTTATGAAAATTATTAATTAGCTACAATCGCTGAAATAATAAAAAAATATTATTTTATTTATATACAAAATAATAAATAAACCAATTTTAAACTATATTCTTTCTATATTATATAATGGCAAATAAAATGCTTTTTGACAAAAGCGTAAAAGAAGAGTAAAATTATCAATTAATTTTCAATCACTTACTGTCAATACCTGGTGGAAAGGCTATATATTAAAAAAATATAATGCCTTTCCTTTTTGTGTTGATCTTAATAAATAAAAGTGGGAATAAGTAAAAAAAATGTTTTGAATATAATTATTAAAGAATAAAACTACATCCATAAATAGTGATAAGTGGCACCAATTCCTTAATTTTTTAAATATTATGTAGCTAATAAACGAAAAAACCGATTGATTGAATTGGCATTTACTTGGTAGAACTCCATTGTAATATGGCGAAAAAAATCTAGAATTAAATACTTTGTTATTTTTCACCTTATATGAAATGATGAAGATTTGATATTTTTGTTTTTTAAATTTCTTTACGAGAACTGTTTGCGACTCAGAAACACGACTCCTGTTTAAAGAAAAGAGTAGGAATAGAACGACAAGGCGTTAGCCTTGTGGTCAGCTTATTTATCACTTTTTCTCTCATATTCCCGATTTTAGGATCGGTTGGGTGGTATAGAAATTTTGACACCCATGTCAACAAGCAGTAATCTATAAATAAATTAATAAAACGTCCGTTCTGGGACTCGAACTCGAACTCGCATGTAGCAGCTCAACTTAAACCACTAAAGCTGATCACTTGTCCACGAAACGGTCTTTGACTGTAACATAATTCAAAAAGCGAAACCGCACTTGTACCAACATCCGAAAATTGCTGAAGTTTTGTAATACTATAGTGCCCAAATATGAAGCGTGAAAAACGAACATCAATCAAACACAAAACAATCTTTTTGTTCGAATATGCAAAAATAGAAATTCCCACACTCTGCTTTTCGGTGTGCAATTTTTATGCACGCTTAAAAACAATGGACGAATGGAACCCAAAACCACTTTGTTTGTGAACTAAAAATATACCGACAATAATTATTTCCACATTTCGGACTCCTCCTGTTATTGTAAAGTGACTTTAACCGTTTTGGAAAAAGGTCGCATCTGTTTTGAGAGCCTGTAACCTTTTTTTAAATGATTACAATACTGTGAATTCGTTACGCAATAACAACATTTTTTTCTGACAGTAATTATTTCTTTGAAACACTTCAATTCTTTTTTCAACGACAAATTCACTTCTTGTGAGTCGAGTGGAAAGAAGGAAAATTGATACTCGATACATTTTATTAGTCCCACAACTAACTGTTATGTGTATGCACCGTTTAACGTTCGCTTCCTATAACCCAGTAACGATTAGAGCCCCAATCTCGAATCCCGTTCAATTCTGTGACCACTAAATCGATTTCGGGATTGAGAAAATTAGAGAAAGTCAAAAAAAAAGGTTCTAAATTTTGGTTTATTTGGGAATTCCGTGAATTCCTGGGTTTTTCAAATTAAAAATCTTGAAAGAGCTGTAAAAAAAGTCTCACGTCTCTTCATTTTAATTTTGGGAAATTCCAGGATTTTAAAATCGTCAATTGGGGATTGAAAAAATTGTCAATCCTGAAATTTTGGGATCACGAAAAAGGTCCGGGATTGGATGCCCTAGTAACGATCAACGTGTTAGTTGTATTGTAGAAAATGGTCACATTTTTGATATTAGTAAAACTGTTAAAATACTCCATTTAGTAAATAATAAAGGGTTAAAAATAAATAGCTTGGAGATCACAATTATTGAGTTTGTTTCCATTTGAATTTTGTCGTATCTCATGTAAGTAATTACAAATTAGTACTATCATTGTTTGTATTTTACCCTCTTACTGCGTCCAGTAGAAAAGGACAAAACCCCGACGTTAGTTTGTAATTTATAGTTAAAAATTTCAATCAATTTTTAGTCTATTCGCAAACCTTGCGATGTTAAGTCTGATGATGCTTCTCAAATCATTAAACACGTGTAACATTTTGTAACACGACAAGTTGAATAGTAAAGTTATCGAATTTAATTTTGTATTCTTCTACTCTAATTTAAAAAATATGCTTTTTTAATGCTGTCATGGTTCATCATTTCTTCTACGAGTTAGTTACAGCAAATTCATGTCGGAAAACACTAGTTAATTGTTTCACTCTAAAACGATCTTTTATTTTATTAAATACAAGCTGACGTATCATTTATAAAGTCATTTTTAAACATCTCTTTTACATTGAAAAAAGTTTTGTCAATTTCTTACAGCTAAAATCAATTAAAAATAACATCACGCGGTCTTGTGATCATTGCTTACAATTTTAACCATGATCTTGCCTTTTTATATAACGAAGTTGACTTCTCCAGCATACGAATTTGTCAATTATTTATTGGACCTGCTACCGAGTTAACTGATTGGCGTATAAAAAGGTTGTTACTTCGACCTTCCATCTTGTTACAATCCGTTGGCCTTTGTGTAGGTGAGTTCTTGTGAGTTTCTGAACAGGCAGTGATTTTCAATTGTAGACTTTTAGTAATGAAGACCTTATTTTAATTATCAAAGAAATATATTGAGTGAATTTTTATTGACCTTAGAAGACGTACACTATGTTTTTTTTCCATCTCACAATCGTCTGAATTATGACAACACATAAATATTAAATACTAACATTAAAGACGGATTGCTTAGAAAACATATCATAATTTAGTATCTAAGCCCAGCAGTGGGCTGCCAAAATGTTAATAAGGGGCTCGGTTAACCTGAGAGATATTCGTGGTGTTCCAGATAAGGGATGGATTTTTTATCACTCTTATAGGATTATTCGCAATTATTATGAAATCAATCGAATTTTACTTAATATACTTTTATTATGTAAAAATATACCGCTTTATATATTTTTAAAAACTCATATCTTTTATTATGCACTCGAAATAAATGTATTTTACGAGAAATTTCAAAATGCAAGTCTTTTATTTCACAATACATATAATCCATCTACAGCAATTTCTGTTGATCTGAGATTTTTTTAACTTTATCAAGGAGGTCGTCGGCCTTAGCAAAATTTAACAAGGGAGTCGCGCGAGCCCTCTCCAGCCCACCCCTGCCTAAACCTCTCTGTTTGTAGAGGGAAAGAAAACACCAAAATTAGCAAATAAACTAAGTATATTTTCTCTATAGTAACTGGTTATAGAATACACAAATATTCAACATCAATTTACGCAAATTTACAATAGTTCTTTCGACCTAACATTTTTATCGGAAAGAATTTATTAACGAAGATTTATAAATACTTATTACATATTTATAAGTTAACTTAAAAGTCCCTGCGACTATTTATTCAGTGACATTCAACCAGCAGGTGATGTGATAGATTCCGGGTTCGATTACTATGACACGAGTGAGGTCGTTTTTAGATTGACAAATCAAAATATCAATAAATAATATATTCCAACAATAACATTTCGGGCAAGTGGGTACGGTGAATACATTATTTAAATCATTTGACAACGTAGTTGGGCTCGTAGTTTGTTATTTGTTGACGATACCAGTTGCTACGCCATATAATATATGTATATAACATCTATTTAAATAGAACAACCGAACCACTTAAATACACTTAAAAAAATGAGCTTAAATGGCCATATTGTTTTTTGCTTTATTATATTAGATACGGAACAAAATAAATGGTCAGAGTTAAAATAAATTTTTGGTCCAAATTGAAATAATCTTCCGGTCTGAATAAAATTCAATTTTTGGTCAGAATAAAAATATTATACGGTCAGATTTTATTACCATTTTGGTTAGGTTAGGTCATATTTTTATTTATTTTCTATACATTTTTTTATTGTAATCACGCTATTGATAGTATAAATACCGGTATTTAATATTTAATACTAGCCAGTACCCGGCAAGCCTTGCAATGCCACTCGAAGAAAGGAAGCGTTTGTATTTTAATTGTGTTTATTGAAGTGCATGTCTTTCTTTTCTGTATGTTTGACGTTTGCTGCCGATTATATATAGTGCGAAACATGCGCCACCTACTGAAAATTAATTTTAATTATAACCTTCCCGGAAGTGCAAGCTAAAAAGTTGTCGAAGTTTTATTGCAATGCGACCAGCGAGTTCTAAGTCTATAGAGACCGAAAATTAAGGAAACAAACAAACATTTATTTATATATATGTATATAGATTAAATACTGAAATACCGGTATTGATATATTCGTTTGGTATTGCAATCCCTAACTTAGTACCGATATCCGCCACAATGCAATTTATAATGATATAATATTTTAGTATTCAAATTTATACTTCTTATTCAATCTATATTTAACATGAATATATAGATTAGCTTAATTTTCAACACAAAGTCTAAATTGTTTAAAATTTACGATACTTACTCTTTTTAATGTCCTGGAACGACAGGCGTTTTAACACTGCGGCCCCGTCTCTATTCAATCTATTTCATTGCAAAATAACAAATGCACTTATCGACATAATAATATTAAATTTGCATTTACTTTAAAATGCCATGTGCATTAAAATATAATAGCTGATATCTCAGTCACTCGACGCTTTTTTTTATCGTATTGTTTAAACTTTTGAATCTGGAACAAAATTCCGTTCGCGCGATTTTGTTTTGAAAGTGACATTCAAATAACAGGTGTTTCATATTTCTTTTGTTTTTTTCCCCCCAATATCTGTTAGCTAAGTGAGTAATATTGATATCTTACATCTACTGTTTTAAAAAGATTTTTATCAATTCTTTTGAATATTGAACTAGATTTTATTTAACAAATGGACAATGTAGAGTCTGTGCAAACAACGAAAAAACTTAATATTACAGTAAGATAAATTGTAAATTGAAATAAAAATATTGCGTTGAAAAAAATAAGCCCATATTACAAGATAACTATTAGTAGAAAGGCAGGTGAATTAATATACTTTTGGTATGCTACTTTTTTTTATCCTACTTTTTTAGAAAAATGCAGCATACAAAATGTAATTCATCATGAAATTTAATTGCAAATTTGAAAAAATTCTAACAAAAAAAACGTTGGAATCAAGGAAAACAGTATTTTTTTGTGAATTGCCAAACATTATTACGAATATTTGTTGCCATACTTCAAATTCTCTCTATGGTTTGAAATTAAATCTCCATTTGACATATTATGATTTTCATTATGGTGTCATATACGGAAGTTCGCGTATATTGTCGGTTACCTTGTTTCACATGGATGAAAATTTATAATTTCCCTATTTGTAATAAAATTTCTTACATAGCTGCAACAATTAGCAGTCTTTAGTAAATTTCGGGTAGATACATAGTAAAACGTTAAAAGATGTGTTGTTTAATTAAATATAAAAAAACATATAATGATCAAGAGTGGTTTTCCTCATTCCTCATTCCGAGCATTTTCAACTGATTTTGTGATCATCAAAACAGTATAACAAATGTATTTTATAATTAAAAAATGTACGCAATTTACGACTTATATAAAATATGCTTAGTTTTTTGAAATAATATCTTTCCCTCTAAACGAGAATTGACAGTTAATTACATTATATAATTAAAAAAAGATATATTTAAATTAATTTCGTATTAATATAAAATAAATTAGATTATTTCACGTAAACGTATACGTGGAATAATCTGAGTTATTTTGTATTAAAATGAACTTCCACAAAGTTACTGCCGAATCCATCGGAAGTATAAATTTCATATTCATTATTTCATATGATTACTCGTTTATAATTGATTGAAATAGAAAATGACAAAAATACTCATAATATTTTTTCAATTAAGTTCTCTTTAGTTCCTTGTCTTTAAGTGATAACTAAGCAAAATAATATAATGTCAAACAATTATTTTAAGCAAGTGGGTTTGATAACCAAATATCATATTTAGTGTACACAGGTAATTTTAAACATACAAAAAATTCCGTGAGAATTGTTTGTATCAGTGTCATTTGTACTACGTGTAAGTATCATATTGCAATTTAACCTTTTTATTTCGACCGAAAATGAGTAAGTTCTTAACATAATCATTATTTTGAATCACTGTTCTTCTTGGAATTTTTTGGTGCTGATAGTTGAAACATATTAGACAACAGTTCTGACTTTAAAAAATCTTTATTTGGATAAATATAATTTATTTTCTTATTCATTAAAAAATGCACGTGCTGTTTGTCAACACAAATTGTTGAGAACTAAACATGATTCATATTTGCTACTCGTTCGGAGCATATTGCTTACCAACTGATTCCTCCATGATTCTCTGTTCCCCGCCAGTCTATTGACAGTTCATCACAGCGTCCTGTAGCTCTATCGAGTACATCATATGTATGATCAAACAATAAAACAACTATTTGAATGTAGTCAGGGATGGGTTGTCAATACATTAACAAGGGGCTCGCATAATATCAAAGCAATTCTCGGTGTTCTGGGGAAAAAGTGAATTTTTATATCACTCCTATGCAATTATATGCAATACTTAAATAAGCCATCAATTGTTACTTAATACACTTATAATGTGTAAAAATATGCAATTTACGCGTAAAATTATCAATGTAAATGACGAAAAATGTACTACTGTGTATACCGAAGCTGTCGTATATAATATATAAGTCATAATACTCATTAATTGCAGTTATATGATAATTTAATGTTTTTTTATTTAATTAACAAGGGGCTTGTCGGCCTTAGTAAAAATTAACAAGGGGCTCGCGCGACCCCTCTGAGCCCCCTCCAGCCCACCCCTGAATATAGTCTTTTCACCATGTTTTGACTTAAAAGTGTGACTTAGAAAAGAGCAGTGGCGATTATTTTACTCCTAGTACTATATTATCCTCTATTTTCAATACATACATACTTTCTTATTAGATACAATACAAACAGCGTTTATTAAATCGATTACCGATATCGTGTGGATTACGTCCTTTTTCCTTTCCATAGTCAAATGAAAACAATCAAAAGTGAGAATTGAATACGTGGTTCATTGGTATAGAACAGGGGTGGGGGACCTTTTCATTTATCTGATTCAACATAAGGCCGCAGTAAAGAAGACGTTGACCCCCTCCACCTTTTTTCGATTGTCATACATATAATGAGTTGATTACGCTCTTTTTCTAAACGCTTGCTTATAATTTTTTAATCAAAGTGAATATTTTTCAAACTCAAAAGGCCGAATCAAAGCAGCCAAGAGGACGCAGGTTCCCCTCAACTGGTATGGAAATTAATAATATTTGCCATGTTGGCGAATCAAATAAAGTCGATTTTTTCATCCTTTGTACTTGACTTTATTTATTTTATTATATGTACAACAATCGAAATGCAGACAAATTATTAAGATGTTTCATCTTTTTTACGGCTTTTTACTTTATAGCAGGTTATACGTTATTTTTATGGTTAACCAGCACACATTGTGTCCAGGTATTTAAATAAAAGTTTAGTATTAATGTATTTCTACACCATAAAACAGGATTTTTCACAGTATCCATAAAACGAAAGACTTGTAAATATGTTTACTATTAAAGGTTGTATCAACGTTCCTCTCAATCTATTGCTGTTGATTCATTTTGATGTTTAAACTATTATTTTGATATACATTTGTTGAGATGCAATCAGATATTTTTTTAATATACAATTCTCTTTCATATTTGACATAGAGAAAAGCTCCTGCTATGTTTATTTTTCTTCTCATGTATTTTGATGTTGTTTTTTTACGAACAGCATACAAGTATTAATAAATCATTAAAGAAAGTGGAAGAGTCAATGTCCATATCGACTGTGGAAAGGAAAAAGGACGTAACCCAAAGCTTTTTTTCAATAATCACATTGTATTAAACTTGATACACGTTCTATCAAAAGGATGTAAGCTGCAAAAGTCGAATTAGTATATAAATTTAGCTTTTAAGTTTGAAAAAGATTACCTTGTAAAATATTAAAACCAAGAAAAAAGACTGAAATAAAAGTTTTTCCTAGACAATTTCTTTAATTAATATTAGATTCTGTCAATTAAACACCAGTTAAGAAGTCTCCGTGCACTTCAAGGTTGTGTATAATTCATAATTTGTATATGGCCCAAAATCACAAAAACACATTTTTGCACCTCCTGTAAAATTTGATATTTGTGGGTTACGTCTTTTTTCCTTTCCACAGTCGATATTATAGGTAATTGTTGTAAGGTTAAGATAAGCTCAAAATGATTTTCACGGTGACGAAATATGCGTCAGACCTAGTAAGATAATCGGGAAAAATATTACAAATTATATATTAATATATTTATTTTTTGTGTCGAATTTATTTGTTGAACTATGAAATAACCACCGTTGTTCCTTATACGACAAATTATAATATACACGATATAATGCGTTTGCATGTAAGTTTATAAGTGATGATTATAATATTTGAGAAAAGCGTGAAATTACAAAAGCTGCACGCGTGAAACGTAAGCTTACGTTGAGCTTCCGAGAACGTCCTTCCTACAAAGAAAACTAATTATTTTCTAGACCTGCACTACGTTCGGAGGCTGTGCAAGCTTACCGGGTACACGGTCAATATGAAGTCACGGATACTTTTCCGTGGACAGTATTAGACAGTTAATTGTATTTTATATAAAGACGTATCGCTAAAAGGACAGCAATAATTGAAAACGAGCGAATTCTTTACTTATAATGACGATTAATCCTTTGTATAATTTAAGCAATCAAATCTATATCTATAGAAAAATAGTGGGTTAAATTAAAATATTTTGTTCCTTAAAAAAGATACGTAATACAATTTCAATTGGTAAAGATGTACCATTTTAACTTGACTGTGGCAGAACTCAGAACTAAAATTGTCGCCCTAGGACGTATTGACTATGGCAACGTTAATGATGCGATGGTGGCGCTCTCGCGGACAGTCAAGTTACGCTGATACATCTATGGTATGAAATGAATCATTGAGTTGTAAAAACCATTCTGGACGATGTTTTATGAAAATTACCTGGAACACTATCTTTTATTTAGCTTAAATTTTATCATGTAATGTAGGTGAGATATCTGGAGAAGAAATCATTAAAAAAAATTGAGTCACCATCCATTTTGAGAACTGAGTTTAAAAAAAAAACAATTTTTGATACACGTTATCTGCATACAAATTAATTGGTTAAGTTACATTTGTTAACAAAAGACAATGAAAAAAAAATAGTACACTTAATGTTAGGTATGTATGCACAGCAGTTTTTCGTTATTAACTAAAAACTTGAAAAAGCTTCCAGAGTTTATGTTATCATAAGTTGTCATATGAGTTTTCTTTACATTAATATGAACTTTCGACTAAATCATTACTTTATGTTACTTATTTAAAAAACCCGAGTTACTCAATAACAATAAAAAAAGATGTATTAGATTTTACTGGGATAGTGTAAGAAAAAGTATTTAATTTTGCTTAAAAAGATAATAATTTTCATTTGAAAACCCAACTGTGTTTCGCACGCTTTATGTTTCTTTGGTCTTAAGTAAGCTTGAATATAGATCCATCATTTGGAGTCCATATGAAAGTTCATACAAGCTGCAATTGGAGAGAGTCGATAAGAAATTTCTTAGATATTATTATTTCAAAAAATTTAAATTCTTTCCCTTTGATAATTCCTTAAAGGAATACTATCCCACCACATTTCTTTTAGTAATGTTATCATTTCACTCTCTTGAAGCTCGAAGATCGTTTTCAAGCTTAAAGAATTTTTCTCTTCTCCTTCGGGGCCGAGTTAATAATCCTGAAATTCTCATGACTGTTAATTTACATGCTCCCAATTTATTTTCACGTGGGCGAAATTATGAGCGAAAACTTTTATTTCTAAAAACTTATACCTCGCTTAGGAGGTATAAGTCACCAGCTCCTAGGGCCGTTCGATTGATCAACTCATTGCCTAGTGAAGTGGACATTTTTAGTAATAGTATTTGTGAACTGTTTGTGAAATTTTACTATTTTATTTCTTGATTTTTTGTTTTGATTTTTATGTATTATTTAGTTTTATTTTATATTTTGTATCTTTTATTTGTCAAGTACATGGCGAATTGGCGTAAGCTGTTATGTCTTGTACCATAATTTTAATTTTAAACAATAAATAAATAAATAAATAATTAATATTAGGTAAACATTCTTATTAATTTAAGCAATAATTTACTGAACATAAAACAGTTAAACGATTATAGAATTGACCATTTTATTGCTTGAATTAGCAGTTATTTTAAGTAGTAAGTGATTGCTTATTCAATCAATAAAATAGTAGAAGGCAGTAAAAGTTAGTAATTTAAGTATTGAAACAAGTTCACATCGACCCATAATTAGTAAATAAACCGAAGCGACACGATTCGGTAAATTGCGTTTTAGTCAAACCAATAATTTTTCAATATCGCCTTTGGCGTCCAGTGACAAAAAAATTACAGCGCTATCTCGTTCGCCTGATATTTTTTAAGGTCTGTGCATTGAGTGTTTTGACTTTTTATTGTTTGTTCTATGTGAACCCCGGCTGATACACGCTAATCTAGATAACTGAATGTAGTTAGAGAGTTTTCTTTAAATAATATCAGGATGGGCATTAATCATATATTACTATTTAATTATATAATTTAAAAAGCCTTTTTATGTAAAATTTATAAATGGGTCTGTTACAATCTTTAGCCTATTTATTGCGGGTCGATATATTGTTGATAAGTTATAAAAAACTAAATGTGCTTTTTTTAAACCATGTCCACTCCCAATGTGGAGCATATGGACTCCTAATGGAGTTTATCTCAACATAAGTGTTTCTACGAGAACTGCTTGTTACTCAGTTGCTCAACCTCTCTTTTTCCAAAGAGAGTAGGGATAGAAGGATATGGCTAGGACAGGACTAGTGATAAGCTAACCGCTCTCGATACGCGCCGTTCATAAGATAGGATGGGTGGGAGGGGAGAATTCAAAACATTACATGCATCCATGCCTTTGAACAAAAATTTATAAATCTATTGAAAAATCAATTTTATAAAACTGTCCGTAACGGGATTTGAACCCGTGCCTTCCGTAACCGAAGTCAACAACGCTGACCACTCGACCACACAGGCGGCATTGTGTGTACATTGAAATTTTTTCAAATCTTTATACTATATTAAATAAACCCTTAAATTCATGGTTTTCTACTTTTGAATAATAAAAAAAATATTTTCATATACAATGGGTGGGTTTCATATAATTTAAATTTTTATTCAAAAACACTTAGTACTCTTAAAAATCACCTAGGCATTAGAACATAGGTTCCCAACCTTTTTCGAGTGGCGACCCCTTTTTATAAAGCCATGTGACTAGGCGACCCCCCGAGGAATTTGAAATACTCGATTTGCTTTACTTTTTCGTTATTTTGTTGTTCAAATCCAAAATCGAAAAAAGTTGGCGACCCCCCTGAAAACCCTTCGCGACCCCCAGGTTGGGAACCCGTGCACTAGAGGCATAAAACACGTAACACTTAGAATATACAACTAAACTAGTTAATGCAATTATGATAAACCATGTTTTTTTTTGTTGTGAAAATTGTATTAAAAAACGGTCGAAAATCAATGGCTCTAAACTCCAGCTTGTTCTTTTCAAACTAAGATAATAATGGCGTGTAGACAAGACATCTATTGAAACAATATAAAAAGTAGATATATATTTTACCAAATGGTAAAAGAATAAAAGGTAAAATCGATTTCTGTTTTGGGAAAAAGCCAAAACAAAACTTTGTACTTTTCGTATTAATCTATGAATATAACGGTTGAATTAAACAACTGTCCTGCTTATTTTAACATAGCATAATTTAAAAGAAACAAATTAAATGGTCAGAATTTAAATCAATAATTGGTCAGAATAAAAATAGGAACAATAACAATTTTGATTAGAAGGTTAGGTTAGGTTAGGTTAGGTTTTTTTTTTAAAATTTCATTTAAATTATGAATATTTATTCTGACCGATATATTACGACTATTTAATATAAATTCTAACCAATGTTGTTTAAAATCTGACCAGAAAAATACGACCCTATTTTAATGCGTGTTTAATGGATTGCTTGTTTTTGAGTCATGCTGTAGAGCCGTGATTTCTGACACTCGCTCCACCTTGAGGCGTCCGGGTCAAACGCTCTGACGCCACATTGCCCATGCAGACACAATGGGTTCGACTCCCGACAAAGCTTCTCCGACAATGTATGTAAAATCGAAGTGGAACCAAATCTTTTCGTCTATCATGCGTTGAAGAATGATACAAAAAAGGCCGTCGTAATTGAACCAAAAATTGCTTTTGTGGCTTTGGACGACCAATGTAATTTTGTTTATGGAATGCTCACTTTGAATCGATGAATAGATGAGGTTAGGTACGCCGTACACGTATGCTTATTAAGGCAGATAATGGTAACTGTAAAGTCACCAAAATGTACCAATTATTCAGGTTAGTCAGAATGTTCCTATGAAACCATTTTAGTATTATTGCATATATTATAATAAATTAAGATTACAAACGTTTGAAGAATTATTCAGAAATAAATGAAAAGCAGCGTAATAGATCCAATGTTATTCATTTTTTCAAATGTGTGAAATGAAAATAATAGTTTAATTAAGATGTATACATGTAATAAATATAATTCTTAAAACTACTCACCATTCAAATCTGTGGGCATTCCCATGGGCTAATATTTTTCGCCAGCAATGGCTTTAAACTCAATGATACATTTATTTCTTATATAAACACGAAACATACATTTACTAAGCGTCAGTTCAAGTTCATCCGTGCACTTGAATGTCTGAAGATGCCGAAAGGCGAAACCCGGGTCGTTAGTGACATGAAATTTGTGTGAATGTACATAATTTGAACGATTCAAATGTTATAGATAGTTTTAGCGGTAACTTTGTGGAAGTTTATTTTTAATGTGAAATTGATAACTTTGTTACTCTACTTGTTAGAATTCCAATAATTGTAGTGGCAAAGTTATCAAAGGTATGAGCATTATTTTACTTAAAAAAAAAAATATTCCTATTCTCACTTTTATTTATCATAGCAAGATCAGGACCGGTTTCGCTCGTGACGAGCACTATCAACTGATATGAAATAAAATTTAAAATGTATACACTAACTAGTAATCACAAATATGTAATCTGAAGACAAATCAATTTGAAAATTTAATTGACTAATGAGAAAAGGGCATTTAAAACAGAGGCGTCCTGTCAGTTAAACAGCCAATAATGTTTAAAATGCTGATTGATTTAAAGTTAAATTAGAAACAGAAATAACAAAAATCTACGCATAAACATCAACACCATAAACAGTTAATTTTCTAACCATTTATTTAAATGAAATATAGTCACTTTGAAAATACACCCCTCATTATCAACTGATTAAAATTGACACTAAAAACGCTACAAGTGATCATAAATTAGATTGAATTTCATTGACGAAATTGTCCATTCTGTACGAGTATTTCAGCCCGTGAAAAAGACAAATTCTCAATAGTATCGAGCACTCGGCTGTAGTACTGACATTGAAAATATTGCACAATATATTTAATTATATCGTTTCTAAAGTCACTCAGATGTCAACCTATACGCCCATTGCTAGATAGACCTATTGATGTCGTACGATAAAAAGTCGTCTGTTAAAATAACCACTGTAATTACTAATATAACGATACAGATTTCGTATCGTCGCAAATATTGCGAAATTGCTCTCATCTTCGAGAAGTTTCTTCGGCCGAATGGAAACCATGCATCCGGTCCTCAAGATTAGGGTATCCAATCCCGGGATTGCGAGATTGACTAATTTTAAATCCCGGGATCCGGGACTGGGATTAGCTCACCGAGGAATTTGAAATCCTCAATTTCCTATACTTTTCCCCAGATTATCTCCGAAAGTCGTTTTATTTTTTTACCTCACCGAGGAATTTGAAATCCCCGATTTGGTAAACTTTTTCCCTGGATTATCTACAAACCTCGTTTTTTTTTTTTAGCTCACCGAGGAATTTGAAATCCTCGATTTGGTATACTATTTCCCCGGATTATCTCCAAACCTTGTTTTTTTTTTTTTACCTCACCGAGAAATTTGAAATCCTCGATTAGCTATACTTTTTCCATAGCTTATCTCGGAGAGTCGATTTTTTTGCAAAATCCTATCAGTTTTCGGGATTTGCTCAAGATTTCGGGATCGGAAAATTGGACGGGATCCCGAATTCCGGGATTGGATACCCTAATCAAGACTTAAGCTTTTTCTTGCAGAATATGGAACGGATTTAAAGGTGGTAGTGCCAATCATTTGAAACATAATAACTTTGCTAAGTAAAATATAACAATTTAAACTCAAGATTTTTAAAGTTTAAATATTGGCGGAAAATTGCTAGCTTTTATCGATGACCGACTGAATTTTAATTAAGCTGCTTTTTACAATTTTAATGGCTGAGTAAGTCACATTTTCTTTTTTTTCTTTCTATCGTTTATCTTTTTTTAGGCAAGAAAGTGCATGGTTAAAAGATAGGTATCTTGCAGCTCTGTATCGAGAAAATAATATTAGGAGTAATTTTGCTTATTTTCTTGATCGTTATTGTCTTTTCTTTCATTACAGCTTTATTTTAAAGTTGAAAGATCATACGAGAAAAACTCGATGAGATTTTTTATATTTTAAGTCACACGAGGTAAGCTCGAGGTAAATTGACATCACAAACACACATGTCTTAGGTCTCAAATATAAATTAAAAAATCGAAATTTGACATTCATCTTACCGGGAATCGAACCCAGACCCACCTGATCAGTAAGACAAGCTCTAACCAACTAAACTAGTGCTCCGCAACCGGTGTGCCGTGTTCACTGAAGAAAAGATCCAATAATTTGTTCAAACAATGATCAAATCAGAGTTGCCTAGTTGTAGTACTGAGGTGGAAATATATATTATACAATTGAGAACGATGTCTAATGATATTGAAACAGCGGCTGCATACACATGATGTTTGAAAACAACACTGAAAACCATGTAAAAATAGTGATTAGTGTACTTGGTATATTGATTATGAATGACTACGAAATAATAAACAGATGGACACTTCCTGAAATGCTGCAAGTCGATATAAATACCTTCAACGTAACATCGGTGATCATGTTGTGTATTTTAAGCAATATCCCATATCGACTGGCACTCGTCTGGTCCACATAAAAAACTTGCCAGACTTGTAATACTCGATAATCACAAAAGAAGGGCACTGCTTGACATTTTGTATTCCTGTTATACTTTTTAGAAATCGTTCTTTACAAAAGCGAGCTACGGATCTTGGAAATAATCTTGATATGACCTTTTATATAACGATTATCGCCGTTACGTCGTTAATCCTCATCAACCGGATGGTGACTAATAATTTAGGTCTTATTTTATTTAAATAAGAATCAGGGCTGTGGAATAGGAGTCGTAAAGAAACGGGCGACATTATTTGTCAAAATAATTTAAAAAACAAAAAGTTAAAAAAATAAAATATACATTTGTACTAAATGCACAAGACCAACTTCGCTCATGACGAGCATTGTCAAATAATAGGAGAATACAATTTTACAATGTTATTTATACAAATCAAAATGAAATATAAAAGGTCTAATAAACAATTGGTATTGAAAAGTTTTATTCATTGTTATTTGTAAATTCCATTATATACATATAGTACACATGTATATTTTATTTTTTTAATATAATGCCTTTCCACCAAGTATTGACAGTTAACAGTGGCGGATTATCCTAAAAGCGCATGAGGCGCTCGCTTGGGGCCTCTGAATCTTAGGGGCCTCAAAAATAGTTTATATTATATTACCCATATATATTTTGTTCAGATTTTTATATATTTTACATGAATTTTTTTGACGTCCTTATGTTATCCAAAAACAAGGCCTCCAAAATTTATTTCGCCTGGGGCCTCTCTTGTGCTAAATCCGCCACTGACAGTTAACACTAAAAGTGAAAGAAAAAGTAGTACATTTTTCAACCATGTCCACCTGCACGTTTGACATATGAACTGCAAGTGGAGTTTATAATAACATAAATGTTTCTACAGAGACTGTTTGTAAGTCAGTTGCTCAAAATTTATTTTTCCAAGAGATAAGAAATACAAGATTAGGACTGATATATAACTAGTGATAAAATAGATTACGAAAATATCCGTACCGGTATTCGAGCTCATGAGTTGCGTAACCGAAGTCAATGTTGACCACTCAACCACGGAGGATGGACCCATAATTTTAGTAGATATGAAAAAATATTATTAAATAAAAATGTATGAAGAGAACTTTTTTAGTTAACTCATTCGCATCGGGGCATTTTTGCGAAATTTTGCAAAAAATTAGGTACTTTCGAAAAAGAGTATAACTTTAAAACTATTTGACATTTAAAAAAATAATTTGGACACCAGTTGTACAACACTTTGTTGCATAATACTTTATATATTTTAGCCTGCTTTTATTTGTCATACTCAACTTTTGTATTTTTTAATATAGAAAATCGGGTATTTGACATAGTATTATGAATTTCATCGAAAACGTAATAAATAACAAGCCAAATATACATTTGCTCCTGTTTATTTTCTTTCAAAACAAAATTAGAAAGCATAAAAGTTTATTTTTAACCTACAATTGCTTATATTTTGGTGGCCTATTTTTAAAAGTTATAATTTACATAAAACACCGAATAAATAAAATATTTGTGCAAATATTTTAATATTTTATTTTTTAAATGATGCATCAAACATTTGTAACGCCATTTCTTTTGAGAATTTAAAACATTTGTCGCATTGGATGCATTTATTTCAACGCGTCAGTCAGACCGGCGAAATGACTCGTATACGAGTCATCCGTAGCCAATGTGTTTTAATATGCAATTTTACATGTCTTTTTAAACTAAGTAGAATAAGAGTATTTTTAAATGTCGGAGTCGCAATTTTTTATCACAAATCCACAGCACTGGATAGAATACCCCAGAATTGTCTATAACAGGGCTTCTCAAACATCCCATTCCAAATGTTCCGTGAACATTTAGAATGGCAAAATATGCTGCATTACATTTTGTAATAAACATTTAACATAAACATTTTCTGGTACAGAAATATAAATCATTTACCGACATACTATTCTAAATAGTTTTTTTTTTAATAATGATTCTAAGTTGGTTGATCACGAGTGTATTTGACGCAACCGATTGATTTACTATTGTCGCATCACATGCCCTCTAAGTGTAGACAATGTCAAAAGGTCACGAATACATAATATTTATCATTTCAAAAAAACATATTATGTATTCATGATAGAAGATATATTATGATTATTAATATCGACTGTGGAAAAATAATTTTCGATAGTCACAATGTATACAACTTGATACACGTTCTATCAAAAGGATCTAAACTGAAAATGCGGAAATAGTAGCTAAATTTAGTTTTCATGTTTGAAAAAAGAGAGGCATGTGGAAAATGGAAAAAAAGACTAGGTAAAGTCAATTAAAAACTAGTTTATCAGTCTGCGTGTATATCAAGGTTTTGTATATTTCATAATTTGCTTACGTGTTGGTTACGTCCTTTTTTATTTCCACAGTCGGTTGAAAGTTTTTCTAAAAGCAGAATATTTTTATTGACTTTCTTATAAATGTTTCTTAACGTTGTTGTTGTTTTTTTTTTTTACCATCACCGCTCCTAATGTAGGGGTCACACGTAATTTGTATGTAGTTTAAATCAACAACAAGTATTTTCACGAGAACTGCTTGCTACAATTTTTTTTTTTTTTTTGATGATGGAAGCATCGCTCTCTCTATGTCCCGTGTTTGGGACATCATGCATTTAAACAAAAATCCACAAATCGACTCAGCAGTTTGGAAACCTTGCATAGTTACAATAATTACATTATACAATTTTTTTTATAAAGGTGGGTGTATTCAAGCTGTTTTCATTATATACCTTTATAAAAGAACTTTCAATTACTTGGAAAAACTCATTTAAAATAAAGAAACAAATAGCAACGTATTTAGTTCTACGCACCCTTGTTATGTCTTAATTACTGCGTTATAGCTGTGAAAAATATTTGATTATTATAACAGGTAAATTGTATTGTTTAATCTTTATCACAATTTTTTTAGATAGGTATATTGCATAAAACATATAATTGGACATTAATTATTTATATGGAAGTTTAATGTCAATTAGAATCCTATTTAGTTCAACAACAAGCTTAATAAAAGTATTATTAGAATTGCCGCCTGAGTGATCGAGTGGTCAACGTCGTTGGCCACCGCTACGGAGGTCACGGGTTCGAATCCCAGTATGGGCAGTTTTATAAATTGATTTTTCAATCGATTTATGAATTTATGTTCAAAGGCATGGATGGATGTGATGTCTTGAATTCCCCTCTTCCACCCATCCTATCCTATGAATGAGGCGTATCGAGAGCGATTAGCTAACCACTAGTTCTGTCCTAGGCCTTTCCTTATATTCTTACTCTCTTTGGAAAAGAGAGGTTGAGCAACTGAGTAAAAAGCAGTTCTCGTAGAAACACTTCTGTTGAGATAAACTCCATTAGGAGTCCATATGCTCCACATTGGGAGCGGACATGGTAAAAAAAATAATAATATTAGAATTATTTAGAACTGAATCTCTTTTTTGGTTGATGTTTTACTATTTACATTTTATTATAATTGTGGTCGAGTTAAATGTTTAATCAATATCTTCACAGTAATTAATTTATAATATATGGAAAAATACGTTTAAAATGAATTTAAAGAACTTGGTTGACCAGACGTAAAAGGGTAGCAACCATATCAATTTTGCCAGCCGTCGAGCTGTCAACGCTGCATGCATGACCAAGGGTCAAACATTCGTATCGTAGGGCAGCAAAAAGAGCGGATTTATTCTCGTCTCGAACCGCATACCTCCCGGTCAACGAGCATTGTCTTTCGCCGGCCAGCCCCGCCAAACAAGGCTTCGGCGGTAAAAAATAACACATAAATGCTACCGAATAAGGAGGCTTCGAGAGGCAGAGGCGAACTTGAATTAAAATTCTGCACCTGTCTGTTTTTGCGGCGAGGCCTTGGAGAGTAAGACAGCATACTATCGGACTGTCTTTAACGCGGTAAAGAATTATTGTTTTTCAGTCAAACAGTTAGATGTCGATATTTATTGTGAACTCTGGTTGATCGATTTGTGTTTGTGTATCAGAAAGTTATGTACATCAATTATATCGACGGATTTTAGTTCAAAGCTTTACGATCTTCCGTATTTACAACTTTTATGGATAATAAGGTTAATGTGTTCAATAGAAACATAAATATAAATGAAATATTAATAAATTTGAACGATTCAAATTTAATATTGAAATTCTACCAAACACCTTCAATCAAAATCTTAAATATTAGTAAGTTAAAAAATGTTGAATAGAGCTTTTAAGAAAGTCCTATCATGACTTTGATGCTATTCAAATCGTTTATTTAAAAATTGTATTCTAAGTACTCACTAATCTTAAATCACATTTTTTTGTACTTATTACAGAATTGTGTATATAATATTATATTAAAATAATCAGGATCAGCTTATCTTGCTCACAATAAATGAAATCGTTTCTGATTTATATAATTCTTTACTCACCATTCAAATCTGTGGGCATTCCCATGGGCTAATCTTTTGCGCCAGCAATTGCTTTGGACTCGTTGATCCATTTATTTCTTATATATATATACACGAAACATTCATTTACTAAGCGTCAGTTCAAGTTTATCCATGCACTTGAACGCCTGAAGATGCCGAAAGGTGAAAGCCGGGTCGTTAGTGACAAAATCTGTGCGAATGTACATTATTTGAACGATTCAAATTTAATATTGCAATTCCACCAAGCACCTTCAGTCGAAATTTTAAATTATAATACAATATTGTGGAATTATATTAATAAAAACACAATTTTTATTTGTACTTTATTTCCACTTTATTTAAAAAGGTCAAGGCCAGTTTCGCTCATGACAAGCATTGTGAACTGATCTTTCAACTGATCTCAACATTACTTGACAATGCTCGCTATTTTTATAAAGTGGAAATAAAGTACAAAAGCATACTGTGTTTTTATTAATATAATGCCTTTCCATCAAGTATTGACAGTGAACACTCTAAAAGTTATAATTATATTAAAACAAAAATATTTTTTAATATTGTTTAAAATATAATTCTTTTCCACTAATAATTAACAGCATTCATTTCCTTAAAAACAAAACTAGACTTTCATTTCCATTTCCATTTAATAAATGGGGTTTGCTAATAATTTTTATTCGCTTATTTGTCGAATCTATGTTTTATAAAATTTAAAGCATATTGTGAGTATTGTGATTTATATTTCACTTTATTTGAGAAACATCCTCAGATTATTTATATAGTTATTGTTTTAATTGTTAATTTGTACATATTAGTATTGTGCATGTGTTTATTAATTTGATAAAGTAACTCGAGGTCACCTCTATGAATAAAATATACAAATATTTAAATTAACATTTTAGATTTGACGTATTAGCATGGGACCTTCTCAAACGCGTTGGTCTCCCCGCTAGCCTTCAAAAGACGGCTATTAATTAATTTATTTTAAAGCCCTTATCAAAAAAAATTGTTTTGTAAAAAGATGATTCATAGAAAAGATAGCTTAACAAATAATTAGATTTGAATCGTTCAAACTATTTTCACAGACTAAAGCTCACAGATTTTGTCACTAACAACCCGGGTTTCGCCTTTCGGCATCTTCAGGCGTTAAAGTGCGCGGATGAACTTGAACTGACGCTAAGTAAATGAATGTTTCGTGTTTATATAAGAAATAAATGTACCATTGAGTTTAAAGCCATTGCTGGCGAAAAAGATAAGCTCATGGGAATGCCTACAGATTTGAGTAGAGAGTAGTTTTAAGAATCATATTTATTTGTTTGTCGGCAAAGGTTTTATGATTATATTTAGTAAATAATGGTAAACAAAGTATATTTCATATAAATACCCCTTTATTGATTTTAATTTTCATCAGTTGATATTACTTGTAACGAATGAAACCAGACACTTATTAAAAGTGTGAAATTAGTACATAAAAGTATTTTTTTTTTAAATATTATTCAACTAAATACATTTCTATAATTTAAGATTTCGACTGAAGGTGCTTGGTGGAATTTCAATATTAAATATGTCAGTTCATGTTCATCCGTGCACTGAACGCCTGAAGATGCCGAAAGGTGAAACCCGGGTCGTTAGTGACAAAAGTTGTGTGAATGTACATCCAATCAACATTTGTACATTTAAACAATTCAAATTCAAAATTAAATAAATTGCAATTTTTAATGAATTTGACAATATTTTACTTTTATTGTAATTGGTATAGTTATAGTTTGTGTCAAACCGCCTCCACACGCCCAGCTGAAATAACAACATGTTTTTTTTTTTAATAATTTTTACGTACAAGTTATAATTTAGATCTGATGACATTATTATAAATAAAAATCTTATGATAAAGTAAGCCTTTCTAGTACCACTGCTAGTAGTATAACAATTTTTCAATTTTATGGTACAATCAATTTGGTTTAACACCCATGCCCATGATGCAATCGTAAATAGTTGAGATATTAAATCATTTAATATTTCTCTTAATCTTATCATTTTAGGTATTCTAGCATATATATATATTTAAAATTATTTTCTAGCTTCTAACTTAGGTTTAAATACTGTCAATAAACAGTGAAACTGAGATGCCATCATGGCAGGGAACGTGATTTTTTTTAGGGTGGCATGATACGGGTTAAGGTATATTATGTAGCAAAATTCTGCTTTTAACGCGCTAAATAAAGGTATATTTATTCCAGCCAATTAAAATTCTCACCCACGCAAACTTTGGAAACATAGTACATTGCACAGTTTGTTTTACGAGATCGAAGTGAATTTTTGCGCAACTTGTGTTTTTCGATACATTTTATATGACACGCTTTAGGCACGTAACTTTACGTTCAAAGTACCTACTTAACGTACAAACAAATATTCAAAGCTATACGTCAACTAGCAGTGACTCTGGCGGAAAGGATATTGCGGCAATATCAGTTATTTATTTGTAACAAAGTGTTACAGTAAATACATAGATTTTATGTCAAAGGTAAGAGACGAAGTTAGTTGGGATTGTTAGTGGCTGACAATAATTATTCTCCACATTTGGCAAAGAATCAGTACCGGCGCAAGATTATTTGGCGCTCTAGACAACGGTTACTGGCGTGCCCCCTTATTTGACAAACTTTGAAATATTTTTTTTATATGCATGTCCACTCTCAATGTGGATTATATGGCCTCCTAATGGAGGTATTTCGATATATTTTTTTACGAGAACTGTTTGTTACCGAGTCGCTCAACCTCTCTCTGTCGATACGATACGATACATAACTATAGCGAACAGATACAAGCATAAAAAACGTACTATTATTTGTTAGTAGATTATAAAACATAATTTGACTACTCAATTTATGCGCCTCTTAAGGCAATTGCATATTTCACCTGTATGGTAGCGCCGGCCCTGGAAAGGATATAATAAACAAATAATATAATTAGCCCGAATAATTTTTGATTATCGATGCTTGGTGCTTGTCCAAGCGTTGATTGCTCATGTTCCTTATTGTCATTGTTTATACGTTGAATACGTTTCTTGGTAGAGTTGACGAGGGTAAAATAAAAGCTTGCACACAAAACAACTAAAAAATACGAATTCAGTTTCTGAATTAGAGCTTATGAAGCCTCAAAAACGTAATGTTCATGGTTTAAAAATAGATTTTTTTTTTAATGCTTTATTTTATAAAAAAATGTTTTTTTACGGTCCCATAGCATAATTCCCTATAGCAGGGTTTCCCAAACTTTTTCTGCAACGAAGCACTTAAAAAAACCTGTAAATTTTAATGGAACACTTTTTTTTGATTGGGTAATTCCTAGTAGTTAAAATACAAACAAATATGTTAACACTTTTCAACTAAACATCATTTTCTGACTAATCTTTCTTTTTCTTAATCTTTCTGTTTTTTTTCGTTTCAAATCAGAATCACTGATATTTTTAATCACTTCCTTTCCACAGTCGATATATATTATTTTCTAAAAACGATCTTAAAAAAGAATGAATCGAAAAATTTCTTTTAAATTTTTAACCACTAACCAAACTTTCTTTTCAATTTTTTTTTACCCAGTCTCTCAAAAGGTTGCCGACCACTGAAATAGATATTGTCGTGTATATGTTTGATTTGAATTTCATTGTATTTTAGATGTACTATAACTTTAAATAGTTGTTCCAATACAAATTGATTTTATAGTTAAGGCTACGAATGCAACAATTTTAACTATCGATTAAATAAATAACAAGAAATGAATTACGTAATCTAATAAATAGCAATAATACTGATGTCAATTAGGCTACATCGATTTCAAGAGCGATCTCAAAACTGGTCCAAGACGGTCAAGAATAATAATCCGAGAATGCCTAATGGCGAGCAGTAATTTGACCCGCAGGGTTTTAAACCTGTTTTTGTGGTTTCAATCCTAGATATAAATTAGCCGTTGGAATGATTCGCAAATACGTGTATGACGAAAGCTTGGCTTCTCAACTCTACTGAGTAATATAATATATCAAAAAATGACTCTTATTTATTTAACTTAACCTCCTATCTTTACTTTTTAACAAGCATTTAAACAATTAGAGTATATTTTCTACCTATTTCATAATTTTATCAATTGACCAGTAACTGACTACTGAGCGATGATTGTGGTAGCGGAAATTGGTCCTGATTATTTGTTACAATTGTAGACTAAGTGTAAAAAAGAGTGTGTCAATTTTTATAATTAGTAAAGTGCGTTTCTTCAATAATTGAAGATTACTATAATAAAAGTTATAATCCTGAAATTCTCATGACTATTAATTTACATGCCCCCAATTTATTCTTACGTGGGCAAAACTATGACCAAAAACTTTTGTTTCTAAAAACTTATACAGTGGAACCCCGATCTACCGTTCTCGCATTGTCCGTTTTCCCGCATGGTTCGTTCATTTTTCATAGTCCCGGCCTAACACCCATAAGAACAATGTAAAATAATCCCGCATTAACCGTTCCCCGATTTACCGTTTTCCTCGATCTATCGTTCAAATATTTTGGTCCCGTCAAAAATATTATCCCGATTGACCGTTTTCGTTGAATATTTCTCATAAATAATCTTACCTCGCATTTTGTTTCGCGTTTTTTTCAGTGGAACCCCGATCTTCCGTTCTCACTATCTTCGTCTTTATGGATAGATCGTTTATTTTTTACTCGACCAAGACCCCACCCCGTAATAGCAATATTTAGTAATTCCACGTTAATCATTTCTCGATTTACCGATTTCTTCGATCTATCATCTAAATATTATCGTCCCGTCCCAGTTACTATCTATCCCGATTGACCATTTTTGTAGAATATTTTTTTTGCTCATAAATAATCTTACATTTCATCTGGTTGCGTAAATTTTTCTAACTCAAAAGTCAAAACTAAAATACCTAAATGAAGAAAACTAGAACTCTATTTGAGAAACTGAAAATAATTAAAGACATTAAAAAAAAAGTCCCAAACTGCAAATAGGCTACTTAGTTTGTATTAAACAAGTTAAAAATACATTTATTTGTTCTTTAATTAATAAATAAATGAGTTTTTTGAAAAATAAACATTTTTTTGTGTTATTTGAAGATTTCCCGCATTATCGGTTTCCCGCATTATTCGTTCATTTATTACGATCCCTTGAAAAACGTAGAATCGAGGTTCCACTGTACCTCGCTTAGGAAGTATGAGTCACCAGTTCCAAGGGCCGTTCGATTGATCAACTCATTGCCTAGAAAAGTGGACATTTTCAGTGACAGTATTTGTGAACTGTTTGTTAGGTTTTACTATTTTATTTATTGATTTTGATGTATTATGTTGTTTTATTTTATATTTTGTCTCGGTATATTCATCAAGTGCATGGTGAATTTGCGTCAGCTGTAATGCCATGTAATGTACTGTTAATTTTTTAGCAATAAATAAATAAATAAAAGTCAACAGTGATGGATCATTGAAAGATCATCCTAGAGCAGCTCTGTACCATTCCAAAATCGTGTAACTTTGTATATTTTTCTTGATTACATTACGTTAAGTTAATGCGTCTGTAAAAGACTGTTGGTAAATCAGCAACTAACATACTTAAGCATAACAATAATTTTTAGACAAACAAATAATATTCTGCCATACCGGATTAATATTATTATCAAAAACACTTGCCAATTACCATAGCTTCTTGCTTTCTTTCAGTTATCTGCATAGTTTTGATATGGAAAGGCTTAATCTCGAAATAAGGATTTTTATATAATATATTTATATGTGTAAATTTTATCTGATGTATAAGTGAAGTCTGGGATGGGCTGGAGGGTGCTGGGAGAGAGCTCGGAGGGACTTGTTAAAATTTTCTAAGGCCGGCGAGCCCCTTAAGAGAAAACTATATTCTCAGACCAAATTAGTATATAACTGTAATTTTGACTTATATATTATCTACGACAGCTTCAATATTCACAGTAGTACATTTTTAGCCATTTAGATGGATAAGTTTATGGTAAATTTCATATTGTTACACATTACAGGTGTATTAAGTAAAATCGATATGAAACTATAAAAAAACTGACTTCTCCACAGAACACCGAAAATTGTTTTGATATTAAGCAAGCCCCTTGTTAGCGTATTGGCAGCCCACCGTTGCGTGAAGTTTTCACGATGTTATAATTAATTTATTAAATATCTTTTTTAATGCATGTAATGCAGCTAATTCACGTGTCTTTCACTGCGACATCGCATCTTTCTGAAAGAAATTATGAATTGCTTCTAAAATGTCTTGTTTTGAGCTTCTGCACTTTAAATCCATATGATATTCATATGGAGTAGTCATGGACATTACATGATATATTCGGAAGGCGAGATTTCATAGCAGTTGAATCTTCGTTGAAACGAATCGAATAAACTTTTTACTAACTGTCAGTTCAAGTGCATCTGTCCACTTAAAAATCTTATCAAGAACATTCAGTCGATATCTTCAATTAAACATACAACAACTGATTACATCAAACATTTACTTTATATTGTTTTGATAATAGTAAAAGAAAATATTATTTTCAGCTTATATGAAATTAGCAATAATTATATATGAATTCAAAACAGCACTTTAAACAAATCGTCATAATAATAATAAAAAAAGAAATCTCGATCAAACTAAACAATATAAGCTTGAACATCATTATATTGATTAAAAAAACTTAGGTTCTTGATCGATTTAAGGTCAGAAAAAAGTGTACCATAAAAACCGGTAACGTCGCGACTCGGCGGCCTCTGATTGGTAGATCAGCTTGATCGAGTTTGGAAACGGACCAATTAGACCAAATTAAATTTAACCATGGGTCATTGCCGAAAATTTACATCGCACAGTAGCTAATTTGGTAAACATGTCTTTTATTTTACCGTGAATATTAAAAAAATGTGTTTTTAACCATTTTTGCTACAAATGTTGAGAATAGCATTTTTCAGGATTCAATTGCAGTACACTACACTACACTTAGCTTGATTAAAATAAATATCTAGCATTGTTTTTAGTAGAAAACAGATTAAGCATTAAATGACATTAAAAATAATTAACTCATTTATTAAACCTCTCTTTTATTGAAGATATTAATGATGTCAGAATAGGGCCATGTAAGAAGTGGTAATTGCTGGACCATCGCTTTTAAGTAAACGACGTGGATCGTTCGGCAAAAAGACTGGAATGTTTCTTCTCTAGCAAATCCTCAATTTTTTACCATGTCCGCTCCCAATATGGAGCATATGAACTCCTAATGGAGTTTATCTCAACATAAGTGTTTCTACGAGAACTGCTTGTTACTTAGTTGCTCAACCTCTCTTTTTCCAAAGAGAGTAGGAATAGAAGGAAAGGGCTTAGGAGAGGACTAGTGGTTAGCTAATCGCTCTCGATACGCCCCGTTCATAGGATAGGATGGGTGGGAGGGGGGAGTTCAAGACATCACATACATCCATGCCTTTGAACAGAAATTCATAAATCGACTAAAAAATCAACTTATAAAACTGCCCGTACTGGGACTCGAACCCGTGCCCTCTGTAGCGCTAGCCAACGATGTTGACCACTCGACCACACAGGCGGCTAATCCTCAAAACAATGGACATATATGGCAAAGACATAGTAAGTACATATGGATAATAGACTCTCATTACTCTTGTATTAAAAGTTAATTATTTATTTCTGTTTGAATATAATAATCAAATCCACAAGGTAGAGCACTATTAAGCACATATAGAATCATCAGTCGGCACGCGTTAAAACTGAAACAAGAAGATTGTTATTAGTGGTGAATCTTAAATTTCAACAAGTGTATCTTTAACACCGTCAGAAAACTTTCAATTTTTGGTTGAAAGGCATTATATAGATACAAAAAATAATTTTGTAGTTGTAAATTGCATTTGCCAGATGAGACTGATTACGATGGTAAAAACCGGACATTTTTTACTGTAAATTACTGAGCTTGGGTTTAGAAATGTGTTTTGTTTTTGTAAATAAGTGTCGCCAATGCGTGGTCGAGTGGTCAACGTCGCTGGCGTCGGTTACGGAGGTCCCGGGCTTGAATCCCAGTACGTTTTTTTTTAAATTATAAATTCATGTATAGATTTTTGTATTATACAAAGGCATGTCAAATTCTCACCTGCCCATCTTACCACCAACGTTCCCTCTAATTTTTCTATTGTTTGTGTGGACCACCAACTTCTGTGAGCAGTAAATTTTCAGCAAAACAAAAAATGTACACAAATATAGAAATATGGTGAAACAAACTTTTTTTACAATATTTCTGTGTGGCCTTGTGCGGTGGGTATGGAAAATGTTTGCGGGTACATTTTGGGAGGTTAACGGGAACATTGCTTACCACTAGTCCATTCCTAGTCCTACCTTTGTATTTTTACTCTCTTTGAAAAACAAAGAGGTTGAGCAACTGACAAACAAGCAGTTCTCGTAGAAACACTTCTCTTGAGATAAACTCCATTTAGAGTCCATATGCTCGACATTGGCATACAAAGTATTCCAATTATCGCAGCGAGGTGCTGTTGCAATAAGCAGCGTACAGTGTAAACACTAGACACATTATGCAAGATTGAACAAATATGCATGTCGAAGCCTTCACCTGTCATCTCAATTATGGTAGAAATAACGTAAACTTTGCAATATACCGTGAGAAATTTTATATCATCGGTTCTAATCGCGGGTCACGGCTAAATGGACGATAATTAACCTCGCATCATTTGCGGTCCAGAAAGACAGAAGCCGTCGTCAGAGTCAACCGGTTTTCTTAATAAGTTTGAGGCAATATTACTTGGGATGTAGATAATATTATTATAATGTGTGGGAAAATATTTTGGCCGACCGGCAATACGAAAGGTCAGTTGCGTTTTTTTTTCTCTAGCGACTAGTTTTTATTGGACAAACGACACTCGAGACAGAGTGATGGTTTCAATAGCTTCGTATAATAGATTGGTCAGATCGGAAAGGGCGGATTGAATTGCATTAAATATAATTAAAATTGAAAACATAGTTATTGCACAGGCTGTCTCAATTTTTTTTGTTGAGTATTACGTACCCGTAATAAGCAGAAAATTATAACCGACAATTTATAAATTTTACAGAAGGTTTTTTTAAATCTTTTAGCTGCTGTAAAAAAATACGTAATTACCTAGCACGCCGGCTATAATTTGAAATTATTAATTGAATTAGTTATTAACGTGTTAACTTATTACTGGCGTGCTTAGCACGAAAAATTTTACTGTGGCAGCTTAGAGTTAAAATTAGTCTCGTACTTGTTCGTTAAAAGATTTTTTTTAGTGCCGTTAGTCAATGCCTATCCTCAGTGGAGTAGGAAGAGGTCCTGCCGCCCGGGCGATCTTTGAATTTGCCACCCCCAATATGTCCTCTAATTTTGTTTTTAAATCACTTCAACAATTTATAATTTATGGATGTGGAGTTTTTACCACAGGTGGCTTAATTTTTTATGTATAAATATAATTTCTCGCAAAATGTTGTATTTATTTCTGAAATTGCCACCTCTAACTAGACCAAAGTTTAAGTTTTCAAAAGTCTCTAGAATCGAATCGCTTATAAAGAAAATAAATATACATATAAATTTTCGTAAAATTTATTAAAATAAGGAAAATAAATTAAACCTTTTACACCTGCTTACACCTGCTTACACCTTTTTATTTCAATTTAACTTGTATAAATAGCACTGTTTAATGTATTTTCCTTATCAGTTGATAATGGTCGTGAGGAGCGAAACCGGTCTTGATCAAATAAATTTTAAGTGGAAAAAGTACTAAAAATCTTTTATTATTTTTATTATAATGCCATTCCACCAAGTATTGACAGTGAACACCTTAAAAGTGAAACCTTGTGAGTTTTGTCTAATGGTTCTTCTCAAAGAAGCGAAACACGTTATAAACTGTTGTATTCCGTTCGATTATTGACCTATTAGTTTATGACGTTTTTCAATATTCCGTGGGCCAGTGTGAATTTTTTATTCATTAACATCTCAAAGCTGGGTTCAATCAGTTGGATTCTCTTATTGAAAAGGTTCTTAAAAAAATTTGGACCTCATAGTTGGAAGTGATTCAAAAATGAGATGATGTTGAATAAATTTCAACAATAATTGAAAACTATCGTAGAACTTAATTTATTGATGATAATTTTACCAAAGTTTAGAGAGAATTTGAACATGTTTATATTGTGTTTAAATAGTTGAAGTTTATTTATTTTTATTGATGTCAGAATTATAGTTTTGGCATTTTAAATTATTAATTTTCATAAGTGTTGTACATATCAATGTGAATGATTTCGGGAAAATCTGTATTTTAAACAAGATTTTACCGACCAAAATACTTTTACAAATTTGAAAGCGTATTAAACAGGTATGATCACATTAAACATAACTAAGTTTTAACATTGAAATCGCGTCACCTATGTTAGTTCGTGGGAAAGCTAGCTGATTTTCAATATAATGTATACATTAGTAGGAGAGGAAGTGTTTAATAAATTGATGGGATAACGTGGTTAATTGCCGGCTGTGGACTATTAGAGACTATCATAACCCGGGGCTATTGGGGCTACGAGACTTTATGTTGTGTGTGTGTGCCAAACGCTAAAGGTTAACTCGGTTGAGGCCACGTCCGCTATTTTATGGGTTTTATCTTATAAGGAGAACAGAGTTTACTCTATCAAATATTACAAGACGCAAATTTAATCGTCTAAGAAAGCTCCCAGGTAAATCAGCTCTAATATGTGTTGATCTCTAAATTGTCCTTTTTGTTAAAAGCATTTGCTTGAAATTATATCTTAAGACGTGAGGTTAGGTGCGCGGAAAATTCAAAGGCTGCGTGGGTCAATCCAATAAATGCTTGGTATAATTAGTATTTTTTTTTATTTTGATTTTCATAATAAATAATATTATCATTTGATAATTTATAAATACGTTTTTACTTATAAGTGTATTAAATAAAATATAAGAAACAACAGATTATTTCATCAATTAATTATACACAAAATAAGTAGAATGAAACAAATAATCAGTCAATAATAAAGTTACATATTTTATACAATTATTTAAAATTTTATAGTTTTCCTCGTCGTTTCTTACAACTAATCCCTATATTATATACATACTCCATTTAGACAATAGAGAATAATGTTAGTTTATTTAAGTTATATTAATGTTTAATTTATAATTTATTTCTATTAATTAGGGTTATTTCAATTTAAAAAATATATTATTTGAATAGTTGTATTGGAGTGTGCGTTTACACGAAATGAGTGCGTGGGAGTTGTCCAAACTACTGCGCGAACGCGAGCGCGCGCAGCTTAAAGGGAACATTGTGGGTATACTGCCAGAAGACTTTCTCAGACGACTTCTTATCATGAAGCGAAGTGTTATAATGAAACATGGCCGTAGACAATATGACAATCTGAAAAAGCAAGAATTGACCAGTTTAGTAATATATTCGTCTTTGTGTATGTAGCTGTAGCAATAAAACATCTGTACAGCTAAACAATGTCGAGTAATTAATATGTTTCTACCACTAATATAGAATTACAATTCTTCATAAGGACCAAAAGATTGGACTATGAAAGTACTACCTCTTTTCATACGCTTTGTTTTTGAGATCAGATCGACAGATTGTAAATCCGTACTTGATTTTAGACTCCTCAAAGCCGTAACTGAATATGAAAAATGCCAATAAATTTGGTTGAAGGGGGCTTGCGTGAACCCCTTGTTAAAGTTGGAGGATGTCGGAGAGCTTGTTAAATTGAAAAAAAAACATCAAAACTGCAATTTCCGACATATATATATTATTTACGACGGTTTGACTGAACATTAGTACATTATTAGCTATTGATATTATTTTTTGCGGTATTCTGCCTAATGTTATATAATGTCAGTATATTGAGTATCATTCGATTGCTTGCGTAGTTATTGCGTATAATTGTTTAAGAGTGTTGAAAAAATCCAACACTTTCTCAGAACACCACAAACCCTTTGTTAACGTATTGTCAACCCACCGTTGTTCTAAGTATAGATTTTTGCGAGACAAAATTAACAATGCTGTATTTTTACAACAACCATCTATCAATGGTATTTATTGTAACGGTTGTTTCGTCAAAATTCTACACATATAAAATTTTGGTCATCGGGTTGCGAATTATTAACCGCTCTGGCACAGAACCGACTTTTCTGATTTTATATTATGCGCAACAAATTCAAACATTGGAGATTGTACAGTTTTGTTAGATCGCGCTTCGTATTTGTGTTTTGTATGATTATTTATTAATATGACTAGCGGTGTCAATATTTCAGATTTATCTGCGGAAACAGCTTTTTTTTCAAATTTATTTTTATTGCGTTGATTTTTTCTGTTACAACTGATTTGTTGTTTTTGTCGATGGTTTGGGAAAGTTGATAATGCTCTCGGTGAATAAACAAATATGAACACCATTTGATTTACACCCATAAACAATCTTTACTATTCGTTTGCTTTTATAACATGTGTGTCCAAAGTTTCGGCTCTTTTGGGTACATCGATTAAAGAGCGTTTTCTTGGGCTACATGGAGTTTTCGCATTTTATTTATTCGGTGGATTTGGCAGTAACTTCTGGAAGTTCATTTTATATATAACGTTGATTTTGAAAACTTTGTTACTCCACTTGTTACATAAGTTTTTTTACACTTTAACTTTCCGGTTCTAAGCTCAAGAAATGCGACCCCAATACCCACATTTTCTTAAATATCTATTTTAATATGGGTGATACAATGTTTATAATTAAGGTATTCTTATATCATAGTTTTTTGGACCTTTTGTAGTTTATATAAATACGATAAGATAAGAGATAAGCGCCCGCTTATCAGCGATCGTTCGTAAGATAATAGGCTGAACGCCGCTAAGCAAAGCGCGCCAGTAGCACATTGATATTTCCATTGAAACGACGTATATTTTACGCGCAACTTAAAATATGATTATTTAAAAAATAAAACACGGATTTTTATAAAAAAATGTATAAGGAATGATGCAGAGATATTTTAAAGCCCTTAGACTATATTTTTTTGAAATTCATAAGAATAAGGCCAATAATGAGGAAACCGCTGGGGTCCCTAAAAGACCCTGATCGGCCGAGAAGTATTTTTCTAGTCTCCGAGCCGCGAGAGTTAAAAAGCAACATCGCAAGGTTTATAAATGAACTAAAAGGGTTAACCAGGGCTGTGGAGTCGGAGTGGTAAAAATGAGCGGCTGGATTTTTTTTTGAAAAATATAATTAATAATATGTATTCAAACAAAATAGTCAAAAGTGCTAATATTTCACACTTGGCTGATTAAAAATGATCTGATGGTATACATATACATAAGTTAAAATGAAATTATTGAAAAATTTCCTCGGAGTTGTTTTTTTTTTATACGACTCCACAGCCCTGTAAAAATCTATTCTGATTCTTATGTTATTAATTACAAAATAAATGTTGGAGTTTTTTTCCTTTTCTACTGAACGCAGGGAAAAGGTGGTAAGACACAAAAGCATTTGTCACAGTTTTTAACACAACAAGCTGAGTAATAAAGTTATCAAATTCAATTTTACATTACGAAATCTCGCATTATAAAATTTAAAGATGGCAACACAAAACTGATATACAATTTGATTCTTAATGTCTGATTCAATAGAAAATTTTGTTTATAAATACAGAAAGTAGCTGGATGTTTTTCATGAAAAGATAACATAAGGTAACGGAGTTATATTAATTGAAAATGGTTACACACGCCTGCTTGGTATGGAGACATTTTTAAGGAACATTGACAGCCCTTTATTTGAATATACGATATTCTAGTAACTAGTCAACAATCATTACATCTAATAAGCAAATGTAGTGCTACCTAGAAAAGTTATTTGCCTTTTGAGTTTTCATTATCTATCCAAAAAAAAATGGCTGAATTTTAATTATATTTGTTTTAATAAATACACGTGTATTTGTAACATATTCATGTAATATTTAGAGCATAAATTGTTCATTCATCAATGCAGCTGAATGCCCAATGATGCAGAAAGATTACAAACCAATCAGAAGAGACGGAATATAATGCAAGTAAATAGTATTTTACCGTTCAAAATATAGTTAACTGGAAATTTGGATAAGGATAAGATAATTATTTCCTAACAATTGAAAAAATTGAATAATAATAATATTTAGATTTTGACGTCAATGGTGGGGTGCTGAACAATTTGTTTTAGATAAAGACGGCGATGTCTTCAATATGATTAAGAAGCACTGAATCAATAATTACAAAGCAAGCGTTAATTCTTACATTCTCACAATGGTCTGTAAATCAAAATGTATGCAATGGTTTTTGTTTAGTATACTGTATATTTGATTGTCTTATTGTCCCCATCGGCGATGCTGTGTATCGATTGTCGCTTTGCCTGGAGATATGAAGTCGCGTCAACTTTTTGCGTCGGCCCATCCAAACGCAAAGGCGTTTAAAGGTGAACGGTGGACCGAGATGCTGTTCAGGATTCGCATTGTTTATCGTCTTAACAATAGCAGGGCGTAGCGGGAAAACCGAAATTTTATTACAAAACGTTGCCGCGGCAAGGTTTTTGTACTGTTTGATTTAGACGTCGACAGTTGGATGTTTTGGGATTGGTTTTTTGACACGTTGTAGGTCAATGTTAACAGCTAACAAATTTTAAAAAAACTTTTTTTTTGGTATATATTTTTCATGAATACACAGTGGAACCCCCAATTACACTACCCCGAATTACGCGCTGGCTTTAAATATTCGCCGAAAATCCCCCAATTGCACGGTCGCATTCCATTGTCGTTACTACGAGACGGTCGTCTGTGACACGCATACAGTCAAATTTTGGCGAGCGTCTGTGTATTCAAGACGTGCAAGGCTATACACGTACAGCGGGCGACTGTCTATGTGTGGGATTTTGGCACCCTTTTTTTGGATTTTTTAAAATAATTTCATTTTAACTTATATATTATATATATGTATTCCATCAGATCATCTTTATTCAGCCAAGCATGAAATGTCAACACTTTTGACTTTTTTCTTTGAATACACATCATTAAACATATTTTTCGAAAAAAATCGAGCCGCTCATTTTTCGCGACTCTGACTCCGACTCTAGCTCCGACTACACAGCCCTGATTATCACTCAATTATATTTGGGAAAGCTAAAAAAGAACATTTTAACATGGTAAATTGTGAAATATTAACATTCAGTATAGGGCAACTGATAAATAACACTTAAATTATTATAATTTTATTGCAAGAATAATTCAAACTTAATTTTTGTGACCATGCTTAATGTCATCAATGTTTTAGTGTTGTTGACCGTTTTTGGCTTTTAAAAGTCTTGAGGTCTGATGACTGAGGTGACTCCAGCCTGGCTTTATGTTGTGGGTCGTCTCATCATAATAATTCTATATCGCCCACCGTCTGACCCTGTGACCCCCAGTCCCAAATCACACTCATCATCAGAGTATGCTCTCGAAAAGGTTATTTTGACAGCTCACTGAGAAAATCGTGGAATTCACCATCATTAAAATAACTTTAGCATGCGTCATACATAAATACATATTTTTATATATTTTTTAAAAGCATATCATAATTAAGCTTGATATTTTTTTTATCCACCCATTTTTGTCATCTTTTTCTCAGTATACAAAGAAGTTTTTTTTACTATGCCCGCTCCCAATGTGGAGCATATAAACTCTTAATTAAGTTTATCTCAACAGAAATGTTTCTACGAGAACTGCTTGTTACTCAGTTGCTCAACCTCTCTTTTTACAAAGAGAGTAGGAATAGAAAGATAGGACTAGGACAGGACTAGTAGTAAGCTGATTGCACTCAAAACGCCCCGTTTATGGGAAGGGATGGGTGGGAAGGGGTATTTCAAGACATTACATACATCCATGACTTCGAACGGAAATTCATAAATCGATTGAAAAATCAATTTATAAAAGTGTCCGTACTGGGATTTGAACGCGTGACCTCTGTAACCGTAGCCAACGACGTTAACCACTCGACCACACAGGCGATTAGTATAAACATATTTTTGTACGATGTCCATTTTCAGTGACAAACATGTCATCTTCTTTTGCAATATTCCAGCCATTAAACGAAAACTTGTTAAAGAGATTAGCGTTTAGGAAAAGAGAATGGGGCTAAGAAAAAGTTTAAAGTTATATGTTTATTGAACCTACGGATAAAATAAATTCTAGCCAAAAAAGTATGAAAATATCACAGAAATACACGCATTTGAATTAACATCTGTTAATTGATTACAAATGACATAACTATTTTATGAAACTGTCCGATATTTGAACCCATGACAGGAGTGTAGTCATGTGAGTTAACAATACTGTTAGACTACTTATTATTTTTCCATTCTTGAAATAATTAGTTTATCCCCATTTTACAAAAATCTACACAAATCTTACACAAAATACCAATGTTTTGCTGGAACTTTTCGTGAATAATTACTCAACAGTTGTCTTTTATTGTATTTTCTAGCATATCCCACGTGAGATTATTCCAAGCGCATATTAACAATGTCACCTTGCACTGTTTAGGAAAGGTTACATGTTACTATCTTAATTTATGACATTTTTCATTAAACGAAAAGGTGAACAGCAAATAGATTATTGCTGTGTTTAAAACTTTTATTTATGGCTAGATTGAGTAGGCGTTTTTTGCTCTAACGAAAGTTCAAGGACCATTATCAATTTTTCAACCGTGCTTGATGACCAAAACTTGCGTTTTTCGCATTTAGTATCAGTAGTAAAAAAATATGTTTGCAATACTAAATTAGAGTTCTTTGAAATAATCTGATATTCTCATTCGATGGGAAATATGCATTTTTAAAAAAAAAAAAACTTTAACTTATTGCATCATAATAATATGCTTCAAACTATTTTGGTATTGTGAAGTTTGTTTTTTGATTCATCTACACAAGATAATTAAATACTTCTCAGTTAAAAACGATCAAATGGAAGATTCGTATACTGAAGCCATGTTTTGTGTGTCTTCTGATTATTGAATAAAAAGGCATTGGAAACTAAAACGCGATGTTGCAGTTAAAATCAAGCATTTTTAAGTTCCCTATTTTCAAAGTTAGATAAATCAAATCAACAATTGTATTTACCTTCATTAACATAACCGGCATTTAACTTCATTATAATAAGTTGAAAAATACTAATGTATTTTAGTTCTACAAGATTTTTAAATATGTTTTTTTTTATCCATGTCCGCTCCCAATGCAAAACAGAAAAAATTCTACAAAAACAGTTGGTTACTCAATTGCTTAACTTCTTTCATTCGATGACAATAGTAGAATTAGAAGGAGTAGGACAGGACTATTGGTTAACTAATCGCTCTCGCTTAGCTCCGTTGCTTAAAGATTGGAAGGATGGGAGAGAGTTTTAGACATTATAAAATTTAAATGAATTACCTCCCAATATTCCAATCCTTACTATACTTATCCATATTAGCTTACTACTCATGTCCTAGTCTTATCTTTATATCTCTATATTCTTTGACAAAGAGAGGTTAAACAACTGACTAACAAAAACTTCTGTTGAGATGGATACAAACAAATGTCGGATTGAACATTTGTAGTGAAAATTTTACCTAAAAATTAAGATGAAAATGAGAATATATGAATAAAATGTAAAAAATCAGCTAAATAAAAAATAGTTTCACAAGAATTATCCCGTTAATACGTTCCACTTTTATACCATATTTAAATATAATCATAAAACCTTTTCCAACAAACAAAAATAAATATAATTCTTAAAACTACATTCCCATGGGCTAATCTTTTTTGCCAGTAATGGCTTTGAACTCAATGATACATTTATTTCTTATATAAACACGAAACACGTCAGTTCAGGTTCATCCGTGCACTTGAACGCCTGAAGATGCCGAAAGGCGAAACCCGGGTATTTAGTGACAAAATTTGTGTGAATGTACATAATTTGAACGATTCAAAAGTTTGACTTATGTCTTATTTCGTTTTCTCGCATTAATTGTTGGGCTAAAATCAGTAACATCATATTTTTGTATTTTTTAAAATGTATTCAAGATTAATTAATATGCATTAGCAGCAAACTAAAATTAATAATCAACAAAGTGTAACACTGATATTTGATTTTATATTGTTGTTGTTAATAATTTTGTACCACAGTTTGTCAAACACAAAGTGTCTCAGAATAATTTTCCTCCCACGCGCTCTCTCACTGTCCGCAACATTTTTTAAATGCCGCGTATAAATAAGATCTACCCAAAGGTCAGGTCGCAAATGTATGGTTTGTAAAAAAAACTGATTGACAAAACAAGGAAGATCGAATTGAAAAAAAAGGCAATCACAGTGAACTATTTCTTGGGTATTGGGGATGGAAGAAAATGTTATTATAAACACTCTATTCGACATTATTTATGAAAAATCAGGCCCTTTTCGTTTATCGCGAGCATTAAAAATTAACAAAAATATTGGTCGGTACAGCCATATATAATACACCCAATCCTTTTTTATGCGATTTTTTTGGACGGCACCGCTACGTACATTTTTAATACTTTTTTACGTGGATTTGGAACCGATTTATCATGTATCGCGTAAAAAAGGATTGAATGTACATACGAAGTTAAGTAAGATACATCTTACCCAATTTTAGGGTGTTCACTGTCAGTACCTGGTGAAAATGTATTATATTCAAAAAATAAAGATACATTTGTACTAATTAAAACATTTATTTATTAATATAAGGACCGGTTTCGATCATGACAAGCATTGTAAATTATTTTCAAAACCAATTGCTTATTACACCTTTTTTTATTTCATTTTGATTTTTATAAATAACACTGTCAAATTAAAAACGGAAATTAGAAAAAATATGTTGGTGCTTGGACTTGAACTAGTAAGATCAGCGACGGAAGCCAACGACGCGGACCACTGCGCCACCGACCCGAAAATTGTCTTTTATGAGTTGTACTTACTTAATTTTATTTCTTTTTATATATTACATTGGCGTAACTTATATGAAAGGTATATGATCATCTTTAAAGTTTAAACTGTCAATACATGGTGGAAAGGCATTATATTAAAAAATTAAAAAACTCTTTTTTATTAACTATACATTTATTCAGTTCATCAGTTAAAAATGCTCGTCATTAGTGAAACCTGTCCTGATCATATTAAATAAATGTAGAGTTAGTGCAAGAGAATGTTTCATTTTTTTTAAATGAAAGGTATATAATCAAGCAAAGGAGTTGCCGGTCATCTCTGGTCATCTGACACAACAGAAAACTGCGTCCTTTTCTGTGTTGTTTTTTAATGTGGTGTCACCATTGATGTTAATTTTACTAGCCATTAATATTAGCGGATGAAATAATAAATCGATTATCGGATGGCAACATTAGAATCGACCATTATATTATATTAAACGTTTTTTATGACAGAACTAATATTTTTTTTATAATCACCAGACTAGTTTTACATATTTTTAAATGCATTTATTATGTTTATATTTCACCTTGATTAAAATGCAGAAATAAATTTGACATGACTCTTATTGATTAATATGTACTCGGCATTGCTTTACAAACTTTTCGGTGCGCGGTGCCCCTAGCTTAGGGTTGTGAGATTTATTGACGTCATGCAAACACCAAAAAATAATTTTATTTACCCTTTCATACATCATTCAAAATAGTATTTGATAATTTGATTTGGACAAATTATTTTCTCGAAAAGTTTTTTCGGGGCGAAGGGCTAATGTATCTAAAATACCAAGACGTCCAGAAACTAGTAATACGAAAAATAAGGCACCCAAATTTAAGCACTTAATTATTAGGCTATGTTTGACAATATTCCTCATTTTCAATGACTAATTAACGAATTTACAGTTTTCCATATCTTAGTCGATGTGAATTTGAGCCACAAAATTTATTGATTTAGTATTTGAAACATTCACAATTTCATATTGATTCAATTGTTTTTAAAGTTCGAATCGTACAAATTTAAATGAATACACTTTTGGGTTGTTGGGGGATTGCTTCATTTGAAAGACCGGACGGAGAAATTATCCATATTGCTTAAGGTATCCAATCTCGGACCCATTTTCTGATCCCGGGATTTCTATATTGTCAATTTTTGCTCGGCGATTTTGAAATCCTGAGACTTGGCAAACAAATTTTTGGATTTGCCAAAATGAAACCTTTTTTTTAGCTCTTCCATGATATGCAATTTGAAAAAGCTAAGAATTTACGAAATCGCCAAAGTAAACAAATTTGGATTGATCTAAAAGATTGGATGCCCTAATACTGTTAATATATATATTTTAAAACATGTATTTATTGTTATCTGAATGAATGATATATGGCTTTAAAAGAATAATAAAATAACTTACTTAAAGTTATTAAAGTACAGCCGAAATACCAAGATCTCAGTTCCAGTAACACCTGTTATGCAATATCGTTAGATTAGGTTAGGTTACTTTGTTTCAATCAATGTCCGTTCAGTTAAATAACTGGTTTTGTATAAGGCTTCCAATTCCGGAATTCCGATCAATTTAGCGATCCCGTAATGCCAGGATCGTCCCAATAACAATCCCGGATTTTCGGGATTGACTATATAACAGTAAATAAGTCACGGTAAACGTTACTCTTTCAAAGGGAGATCTTAAAAAATAAAAATGTCTCCGAGTTCAGAATTATTCTAAAAATTTGTTAACAGAATTTTTGACAGAATTTTTGGAAACAATTGTAAGTGATCAATTCCGGAAACCCGAATTCCCGGTATCAAAAAACAGCTGCGGGATTGTACATTCTTAATTCTGAGTTGTCATTGTTGCAAAGTTATTTAATTCCTTAGTCACAAGATTTTTTTTTACGAAATACGTATACAGAATATTTTTATTAAATTCGCGCGTGCATTATTAAGCTGTGGTCACAGTGTAGAAAAGTGTTCTTCAACTAATGGTCCGCGGACCGGCACCGGTCTGCGAAGACTTTTATGTTTCATAAATTCTTTCGAAAAAGCCATTGCTTTTCCCATCAAAAAGTAATGATTTTTCAATTGTTTTGAAAATTACAAAATTAGCGTCAGTGAAATCACTGTAACATGTGAACTAAACGTAAATTGTTATGAAATTTTGCCACGTTTTATTTATTTTTTTGCAAGGTTGGTACTTCCTGAAAATTATATGGATTTGTCAATAGTGGCGCGATCTGTATGTCATCCTACAAACTTATTGAGTGATGTTGGTTGACGACGGTCCGCGAGATATTTTTCCATTTTTTACCGGTCCGCAGATGTAAAAAGGTTGAAGAAGACTGGTGTAGATCTTTGATCCTTAGTGCTCTCGATAAGGCATAGGTGGTTTGACATTTTCCACTTGGGCCGGCTTCAATTTAAATATTTATGATCGGAAAAGAAAACAAGACCTGACACGGTCGCCTGTAAAGGTCACGTCACGTTCAAATTGATTCGTCCGAGGCAAACAAAAAGTGTACCAGCTTATTTTTTACACATTGAGTGCTTAAACATTTTGATTTATTTTATTTATCTGGCCATTAATGTTATCCATTTGGAAATGTAATGAGATATTTTTTAAAGTAAATATATTATCATTGTGCATTAATAATTGGTATTTATTAAAATAATAAAGTTTTTAGTTTTATAATAAATTTTCTATTTAACCGATAGCTAGTAAGGTATCCAATACTGGACCAACTTTTTCTCTAAGCTGCGCGCGTGCACGGCCGCGCAGCAGTTGAGAAGCCTCCGCGCACTCATTCTGGGTTGGCGCGCACTACATGACAGATAATTAATAATTCATATTTAATCAGTCTGCGCAGCCTTTGACATTCCCGCGCACCTATCTTCTTGCCTTAGAGGGAACATTGTACCGGACCCTTTTTGTGATCCCGGGATTTCGGGATTGTCAATTTTTTCAATCCTGGAACCCTGGGATAACAAAGTCCAGGAATTTACGGAATTTTCAAAACAAAATTTAGGATTTTTTTCCGGGATATCGGAATCACAAAATCGAATGGAATTTCGGGAATTAGAATCCCAGGATTGGAGACCCTAGCAGCTATTGCGGTTTTATTATATCTTCAAAATGTTTTGCTTTTTTAACCCTATTTTATGTGACTACTGTACTGTACTTTTTTAACCATATGCACTCCAACGAGAATTACGTGTACTAATTATCGTGTATTTTAATAGATTTAACAATATATAATTGTTAGCCAGTTGCCTTCTCTCTTTGAAGCGGGTATTGAAAAATAAATGAGTCTAATAACTGTTCCACATTTTTGACGTATATATTCGTTCACTTCTTGCACTCGCTGCATTTAGCTAATTTTTTGTCATGTCCTTTTCCAGTGTGTAGCATGTGGACTCTTAGTGAAATTTATTTATTCTTAGTAGTAGAATTTCTACAAGAACTGCTTGTTACTCAGTTGCTTAACCTCTCTTAAAGTGTATGGAAATAAAAATAGAGTACTAGTTAGTTGCCTTCGAACAGAAATCCATAAATCGATTGAAAAATCAATTCATAAAACTATATCTACATACATATCGGCTGTGGAAAGGAAAAAGGACGTTACCCACAGCTTTTCAAAACAGCTTTTATTTGATAATCACAATGTATCAAACTTGATACACGTTCTATCAAAAGGATGTAAGCTGTAAATGCCGAATTAGTATCTAAATTTAGCTTTTATGTTTGAAGAAAAATGAGCTTGTAAAAATTGAAGCCAAGAAAAAAAAATGAAAAAAAGGTTTTTTTTAATTGATATTAGGTAATGTCAATTAAACACCAGTTTAGAAGTCTCCATGCACTTTGAGGTTGTGTGTACAGTCGATATGTACACTTAATATACTGCTCTTGAATCGAGCGTGGACTTAAGTAACTTCTTCAAGATCCTGTTTATAGTTATTTAACTTCCAATATATCCAGACAGTTAATAGTGCACTAAACATGAGGTTTATTTGTGGTCAGAATTCCTTAAAGCAAGAACTGTGACTGATTAACACATTAAGACTTTTATTTATATTGGTTTTGATAATGCCTTAAATTCTTAATACGTATCCTTACATGGTATAAATACGTCGGAATGCAGTCAAAGCTTTTCAAAAAAGCTTCGTTCATTATCCATAGACTTCCGGCTGAAGTTTACATTCTTTTTGATTCCATACTAGTGTCATTTAAAGCAGTGCTCCGCAACCGGTGTGCCGTGGGGCGATGCTAAGCGTGCCGCAGCGCATTCCTTCAGTGAAGAAAAGATCAAATAATTTGTTGTTTAAGTGGGCTGTGGAAATCTGAAGAAAATTTTTGGTGTGCCGTGGGAGAGAAAAGGTTGCGGAGCACTGCTTTAAAGCTATTCATTCATGGTAATATTTTCCAGTCTAGAATCCAATGGAGAGTAGACTGTGGGATTTTAGTGAAATTTGTATAGATTTTTAAAAAATCATAACTGAGGAAAAGATAAGCATAAATAAAAATTAATAAAACAATAGTTTGTGTCATAAAGTTTATTCGTAAGCGTTGCGATATCCTGATGATGCTTCTCGAAGAGGCGAAAGACAACTTTGACAAATTTACTGCGAAATCTATCAAATACACTCTTATTTAGCAGGATCAGGACTGGTTTCGCTAAGCTGAAAATGATCGTGATGAACGAAAGCCTCATAAATAATCATGGTATAGTACAAAAGAGTGTTTTATTCATTTAAAAAAAATATGCAGTTATGCGAAACAAATGAATGAATCGGAGAAGGTAATTGGCAAAGATTTGCGACTGATGTTTAATTATAATCATGGGTTATCATTTTTCATTTCGTAAATCAAATGACAATATTTAATATACAATATATATTAAAAGAAAAATACCGTACAAAAATTTCAAAACATCAACTATGTCTTCACCCGTTCATTTTTTAGTGAAAAAAAATATTATTTAAATATATTGATCAGACGGAATATCTGAATAATGTATTTTTTGTAAATATTTCTTCAAATTAGTTTACAAGAAAATAAAATTATTAAACTAAAAACGTTCACTATTTGCTCGTAACTTACGAAAAAAAGACATGAAATCAATTAATTGCCGACAAGGCTATTATTATCTGTCAGAAAAAAGTCACTTGAAACGTAAATAACCAAAAATAAAATTGACCCGTTGCAGGCCACATGTTTGTATTTTTATTCTCCGGTTTTTATCGAAGATCTGATAATGTAAAAATATCAGTATTCTTATAACTAAACAAAACTACCACTAGCATATAACATATATTATATATTCGTCATACAGGAAAAAGTGACTAACTGTAAAAAATACAAAGGTTTATCAATTAACATCTATTATCAATCTAAGAATCTAAACGTTCTATTATATTCCTGATTTTTTTTCTGATATTTTTGTGTTAATTTTGTATGCTTATGTCCAGTCCCTCAAAAGTGTCCACGTATGTAATAAAGTAGCGATGAATATTTCGTTTTTTAAATTAAAATATTTTTTGTAAATTACTTATTGGTTCTTCATTATTACCTTTTTAAAACGAGTTTTTAACCACGATGTTGTTCTTTCCAAATAACAATTTTCAATTTTTATATCTATGCTATCACTTTTTACGTAGTTTTTTGTGGAATGTATCTACCGTTTAAAAGAAGAGTCGAGTGTACTATTTTATATACAAGCTGCAAATGCCGAATTAGTATCTAAATTTAGCTTTTAAGTTTGAAAAAGATGACCTTGTAAAAAATTAAAACCAAGAAAAAAGACTGAAATAAAGGTTTTTCCTAGACAATTTCTTTACTTAATACTAAATTATGTCAATTAAACACCATTTTAAGGGTGTTCACTGTCAATACTTGGTGGAAAGGCATTATATTAATAAAAACACATTTTTTCCTTTGTACTTCATTACACTTTATTTAATAGGTCAGAACCGGTTTCGCTTATTGCAAGCATTGTCAACTGATGACAATGCAATAATTCAGTTAAAAATGCTCGCAATGAGCAAAACCGGTCTTGACCTATTAATTAAAGTGGAATGAAGTACAAAGGTGTATTGTGTTTTTTATTAATTAAACACCAGTTTAAAAGTCTTCGTGCACTACAAGGTTGTGTATAATTCATAATTTGCATATGGCCTAAAATCATCAAAACACGTTTTTTTGCGCCTCCTGTAAAATTTGATATGTTTGGGTTACGTCCTTTATCCTTTCCACAGTCGATATGTCATTGTGATGAACACATGCTATTTTTAATACATAAACAGTTATTAAAGCAGATTTAAGCAACAATGTGCTGCAGAATAAACAAAATAACCGCCGTGCATGTGTTATTCGGTACAGTATTATTCATTACAATTTTGTTTTTGAGGCCAAAGTGTTAAAAATCGGTCTTTGATCGGCGACCTCTGTCACACGAGTTCAAAGGCCTCGACTCGGTCTAACCTTTGTTTGTCACCGGTTAAATCCATACACAGCAATAACACGACAATCAAAATACACACGAAAAAACAGACGCGTAATAATGTCTCTTTCTGATTTACATACAACCGAAGGAGATAACTGATTGATTTGGCTTGGTGAGCTGCGTTTTTTGGTGACTTTTCACGCATTGTTGTTGGTACGTCAGTCATCGCTGTGTCACATTCTTCGCATACAAATAAGCGAGACGGGATGCTTTGTCATAAATATGAATGTATTGATGTTTGATGTCCATATACAAAACTAATTATAATTAGTTTGTATACATGCTTTATCTATATTTTCGAGGAATTATAATTTTATTTACATCTAGTTGTATATTTTTAAGTCATATCCGCTCCCGATGTGGTATTGTATCTCTTAAATATATAAGAACTAATCGACAATAACATTGTGCTGCTTAAAATGAAAAATTGAATATTTTCGACAGATTCGACAATTATTCTCAATTTGAATCTATTTGGTGTTTTTTTTATTATTGCTAAACTTCATTTAAATCTAAAAAATGAAAGGTAGACAGTGACGTTCCTATGTTATGTGCCGCCCCAAGACTAAGTTTAAGCTAGCGCCCTTGCTATTTTTAGAAATAAAAATATGAAATGCTTACAGCCATAAGTGTCATTTTTTCATTATTCTAAGAATACGTATACAAATATATAAATTCGAATAAAAAAACGTTAAAATTTTTCCCTTAAGTGCTTTTATGACACAGTTTATTTCCATTCGAATTCACGCCGAAACTGTCGTCTTTAGTGCCATCATCGGTTAATGTCATATTTAAAGAAGGTTTTTGCGATAAAGTTTACAACTGTTTACCCATTGGTCATAATATTATTAGCATTGAAAACATATTTTTCCGTTTTTTTTTTTATCAAATACATTAAGGCACCGTTTATTTATTCTATACCAAATTCGCGTATCAAAAATATGTAGCCATTTTAAATTTGAATCGTTCAAATTATGTACATTCTCACAGATTTTGTCACTAACGACCCGTATTTCGCCTTTCGCCATCTTCAGGCGTTTAATTGCACGAATGAACTTGAACTGACGCTTAGTAAATGAAAGTTTCGTGTTTATATAATAAATAAATGAATCATTAATGGAATTTAAAGCCATTGCTGGCGAAAAGGATAAGCTCATGGGAATGCCCAAAGATTTGAGTATTGAGTGGTGTTAAGAATTATATGTATTTGTTTGTCGGATAAAGATTTATCATTATATTTATATAGGGTATAGGAGTGGAGACCCCGGCATGTTCAATATTTCATTTAAAATCGGAAGGCGATGCAGTTGTGCTCTGTTTATTTCCAAAATTTCCTGGTAAAAGAGCTTATGACCGTCCGTATTTGGGTGTAACATTTTTATCCCTTGTTTCTAATTGAAAACGTGTCTTTCCGAAATTAAGTGATTAGCAAAAGAAAATTCCACCAAGCACCTTCAGTCGAAATCTTAAATTAGCCATTTTAAAATTGTATTCTGTGATTATTTGCCGCTCCCTAAGATTTGCCGCCCCTAGGCAACTGCCTAATCGCCTATGCCCGCGGGTCGTTTCCGGGCAGAGAAAATTAGTTCATTGCCTTCTCTTTTAATAAACCCAAACTTTTAATCCGTACCCTTTCTGAAGAATGAAGTAAAGTAAGTGAAAAACAACCAGTTATTAAAACCGATAATTGAAATGTCAACAGGTGTAAACGAAAACAAATATTGTAGCATCGTGAATTCAAAATTGACAATTTAATGAGTTCGTTGATTAATTAATGACCATTGCGCAAAGGAGCACCTTTTTTCCTCTGGACAATTCGTAGACTGGGGTCACTTAGTATTCAAATGATGGCGTTGATTTTTTAAAGTTTGGTCATCTTCCACCTTCCATTTTCGTGCGGTTAGTATTCAGGGGTCGTATAGAATCGTCGGTCAACGCGTCTGGTTGCATTAACACTTCTGCACCCGAACGAATATGATATTTAAATATGACAAATTCGGTATTTTTTTTAATTTAATTTAAAATAGTTCAACAATAACTTGTTGATTGCAAGTGATATTTTTTATATCCTGTATGTAGACTGACTTTGGAGACAAATTTCCTCTCAAGCTTAATAGGGTAAAATATCAAGGTATTTCAGGTATTTCTGTTGGAACTGAAATACCTTGATATTTTACCCTATTAAAATGGAGTTCTACCAAGTAAATGCCAAATCAATAAATAAACCTCATGCTTAACGTAAATTAAGTTTGTTGCATTATTTAATTTACAACATTAAAACAGTAATGTATTTTTTTTATATAGTGACTTTCCACCTAGAGTTGACAATGAACAACTTAAAAGTGATTTAATTTAGCATATAATTAGGAGAAATCCATACAAAGATAAAAAAATACAAGAATTAATAAAATAGGAAAATAGTCAAGGGTGAGCTGAAGGGGGCTCGGAAAGGCTCGCGCGAGCCCCTTGTTAATTTTTAATAAGGCCGGAGAGCCCCCTGTTAAAGTAAAAAAATATTACCTTCAATGGATTCGGCGGTAACTTTGTGGAAGTTCATTTTAATATAAAATAACTTATTATTCCACGTATTGTACTACAAACTGTGACACGTAATTCGTCTCTTCCAGAGGCATTCTTAGACAACTACGTTCGCAAATGCTTGCTTAAGTGCTACTGAAAAAATTCTACTAAAAAAGCTCGTCTTAATTGTTGCTGGTGATAAAAGCAGCGTTGATACTGTTCGAAACTCCATTTAGCGGGTTTCAAGACGTTATTGAATTTACCCAAGACATTGCTACGTAAATGGTTCGATATAGGTGCTTATAGAGTTTCATGAACTGTCAGTCCCGATGACCAAATTGCGTGCACCAAATATTTATGGTAATCAGTTCCACCGACCAGTCAACACTCTCAACGTGCCGTCAATTATTTCAATTGAACTTTGCATATCGTTGAATGACATCGGTTCCAAGCGGGGTTGCCGTGTCCGGGTTCAAGTCCCCTTGCGTCATAGGAACGTGTCCGTGAAATTTTCGTACACTTATTTATCCGTGATATATTTTTTTTATCAAATACTGGTACGGGTCCTATGGCGCAACAGTTAAAGTTGTTAGCTTCCGTGCCGGATCTCACGGATTCGAGTCCCAGTACGAACAGCATTCGATAGATATAAAATAATTATTCTACGTATTGTGCTACAAACTGTGACACGTGTTTCGTCTACTTCAGAGGCATCCTCAGACGATCTTACTTTCACAAATGTTTGTTTAAGTACTTAACCTTTTTCTTACTATGCAAAAAAAGCACAAGCTCCTGAGCTGTGTATCCGTTACACATCAGGCAAACAGGAGTGAATCATGACAATTATATGTAGTACTGCTGTAGTAGTGTTATATAATTGTCATGATTCACTCCCGTTTGCCTGATGTTTAACGGATACACAGCTCAGAAGCTTGTGCTTTTTGTGGATAGTAAAGGAAGGGTTAAACAAGCATTTGTGAAAGTAGGATCGTTATGGAATAATCTAAGTTATTTTATATTAAAATAAACTTCCATAAAGTTACCGCCGAATCCACCAAAAGCACTTGATTGATTTATCGATTTCTGTTTAAAGAAAGGCAAGAGTGTTTGTGATGTCTAAAAATTCCCTCCCACCATTCCGATCCTTGTAGGAGGTAATTCAAGACGTCACATACACCCATGTATTCGAATTGAAATCCATCAATCGATTGAAAAATCAATCTTGAAAAAAAATCCGTAATGGGATTTGATACCGTGTCATCCGTGTTCTAAGTCAATAACTTTGACACTCGACTACGCAACCTGCAAGGATCCATATGTATTAACTCACTGCTTACGGCTTAGAACTATTGTATTAATAATGAAGCAAAGCGATTGACTGCAGGTGACAAGGTATCCTCGAGGTGCCGCGTGATAGCGATATGCTTCACCTAGGAAGCGGGCGTGGTCAGTGAAAAAAACGACATATTTATTTGAGATTAATAAAATAAAACACTTTTTCCGATCCATCAATAACAGGGTGTATCGAGAGCGATTTGTTAACCACTAGTGCTGTCCTGGCCGTATTCTTCTTTTCCTACTATTTTCTTAGAAAACGAGAGGTCGAGCGACTTAGTAACAAACATTTCTCGTAGAAAAACTTTTGTTGAGATAATCCCATTAGGAATGGACATGGATAGATAAAAAAAACATATTACATAATTTAAAATTTGGTTTTAAAATAAAATTACAGTACCTACTAGAATCTAGTAACTAGATTAATGATTTCATCACTAAATAAGTTTATACAAAAATAATAATCAGAATCAATCGTGTAATACTTTTGCCCGTATTTGAGTCAAAACATCATCACGACGCATGATTATCTGAGGCTTTAAAAATCATCGAGATAAAAATCAATCTCTTTGACAGCAATTTTACATTAGGAGTACAGAATATCGTAGGAGGTATATTTTTTTTCTAGTTCAGCACAAGGTTGTGGGCGTTAGGTATCGATTTATTGTTACTTACCAATACCGTATTCAAATTAATTGGACCAATTTAAATCTTCTAGAAACGAGATCATTATAGTGATTTTAAAATTATAAACGGCACTAAATCACTTATGTAAAATTGTCTGCTTAAAAAAAGAGTAGGTTATAATAATGTGTACACTATTTACTTTATCAGTTTACGATGCACTCTTATTTCTCAGAATAATTCATTCAAAAAATGATGCGTAGGTATCATAAAAGAAAACTCACTAATTCAAGATTGAAAGAGGCCCCCCGAGCCCCCTTTAAGTATTCTTACATTCTCACATTACGTAAGTGAGATAAATTAAAAATATGGCAATGATGAAATGAATAAGGATCATTTTAAATTCAACAACCGTGAGAAAAGCTCTCATTGAACACGATTTTCAAAAACAAAAAACATCAAGAAAGCAATAATGCTTTAAATAAAGTTGATAAGAAGTAATATATTATTATATTCAAGCCTGTTTTATTTTTTTGTATCAGGCGCCCAGAAAGTTAACCAGCTATTCAATGCCAGGTTATGGGTTCATAACTTTTACAGGTTATCACGCCGATTGAGCTTTTTATGTCTCTATTCGATACAAGTCGAAAGCTCTGCCGTGTCGTATCAAACAAAACCCGCGACCCGATTACTTTATGGCATTCTTAACATAAAAATAAGATGTATTGAAACTTGAACTGTGAGAAATCAACCCGTAAAAGAAGCTATTTTTGATAACTATATTGTACATATCATATTAAATTTTATTTTTTAAATAAAACAAGATTATACTTAATATATATTGTTTTTTACGACACTTTTTAAGACCGTTGACCTCAACGGGGGGAGTTTTGTTGCATTTTAAGTAGTCAGAAATTTTACTGGCGTGAAAAATAAATTACAAACGTATTTATTGAATAAGCCAGAAATTCTAAAAGTAAAAGAAATATATCTCGGGGCATATATCGACAGCCTTGCAGTATTTAAATTGTAAATTATTTAATTTTTGGAACAATGTTTAAGTTTGCTAACAACTATTTTTCGTAGTAGCAGAAATAGACCTCGTAAATTATTTAATTTTTGAAATAATGTTTATGTTTGCTAACAACTATTTTTCGTAATAGCAGAAATATACCTCGTAAATTATTTAATTTTTGAAATAATGTTTAAGTTTGCTAACAACAATTTTTCGTAGTAGTAGAGGGAAATCGTGGACAATCATACAATTATACGGACATTATCGACTATTAATTATTAGATAAGAAATATTGTATTAAGAAACCAAAAAAGGATCTTAAGCCTTCTTTTAACTTAATTTTGTGTAATAATAGTATCACTTCTACTGTAATTGTGAATTCTTTTCAATGTAAATTGTTGTTTTACACCTTTTCATTTAAATTTGTTTTTGTATAAATAGCACTGTTAAATTATATTTCTTATCAGTTGACAATGCTCGCCATGAGCGAAACCGGTCCTGACCTTTAAAAATAAAGTCAAATTATGTTTTTTCTTAGTATAATGCCTTTTCACCAATTATTGAGAGTGAACACTCTAAAAGCATTGTAATGCTAATCGCTGGAACGATTGAAATAGCTTCTATGATAATTCATTATATAATAGTATCAATCAGTGCTTTTTTTTTTTAAAAAAAAAGGTGCCGGAACTCATTTCTTTTTAAGAATTTTTTTCTAATCAATGTCTAATCCTTATGCGTGCACTACACATGGGTGCTCAATGGAGATATTTCAGCAGTGGTGTTTTTTACGAGAACTGCTTGTTAATATCAAACTATCTTTTCATCTCCTGAAATTTATCTCCATTAAAACGCACTTCGCTGACAGCAGCTGCAGTACATTGTTGTAAAATGGTTCAAATTTTGTTTTCTCTCTTTTCAAAAACTTGAACTAGTGTAATCATTGTTTGATTTGTTAGATAAAGGTTCACTTTGTCACCGCAGCTTAGATCTTGTAGGTCTAAGCTTTCATCCGAAAATCAAAAGTTTTCAAAGCAGAATAAACATGTTTTTTTTTTGCGAATTTTGATTTGAAACATTAAAAATGCCGAGAAAAGGGGTGCCGGAATGCCGTATCACGTGTTTAATGAGAAAAAAGCACTGGTATCAACCATTTTATCTGAACCTGAGAGTGCATCGAAAAAATATGATACTTTGAATAGCATGATCATATCATGAATTTTTCTTGTTTGATTATAATAAAGTCAAGTCATCTGATTTTGTTTTGCATAATTACAACATTCTAAAAATATAATTTGTTTTTTACTATTACATACAAAAAATAAAAATCAATGCACTTATATTTACGCAGTCATGTGTTTATATATAAAAATGTTTTTTTTTTTTTTTTTTATTCCATGTCCGTTCCCAATATGGAGCATATGGACTCCTAATGGATTTTATCTCAACAGAATTTTTTTTACGAGAACTGCTTGTTACTCAGTTGCTCAACCTCTCTTTTTCCAAAGAGAGTAGGAATAGAAGGAAAGGGCAAGGACAGGACTAGTGGTTAGCTAATCGCTCTCTATACGCCCCGTTCATAGGATAGAATGGGTAGGAGGGGGGAATTCAAGACATCACATACATCCATGCCTTTGAACAGAAATTCATAAATCAATTGAAAAATCAATTTATAAAACTGCCCGTACCGTGATTCGAACCCGTGCCCTCCGTAGCGGTAGCCAACGATGTTGACCACTCGACCACACAGGTGGCCAAAATATTTTTTACGGTTATGATAAAGCTTAAAATTTTAATTAAGTATTTTGTGAAAGAAAAAGCACATTTAATATATATTTTTATACCATGCCCGCTCTCAATGCACATATATTCGTAATGGAGTTTATTTCAACAGAAGTTTTTCTACGAGAACTGCTTGTTACTCAGTTGCTTTACCTCTCTTTTTTCTTAAGAGAAAAGGATTAAACGTTATTAATATATTTATTTATTCAGTTATAATAAAATTTTATATGAATAAAAAGCATGTATTTTGGAGTTGTCTAATTTTTGTCACCCGAGAATATTTATACATATTTAAAACTTTTATCAATTAAATAATTCAAAACACTGAATCTTACGCTCACTTTGGTCTTTAGATTGAGATTAAGGCCACGTGTTGTACAGTTATTAAAATGATTTCACTTGTAAGGTGTTTTATATTATGTAGAAACGCGGAGTGATTATGATTATATGTTCTTATGTGTCATCCATTTTATATAAGTATCAAATGGAGATAAACTACAAACTTTGTACAATATACCAATTGATTCCCAGGATTGGAGGTAGTTGGTGTCTTTGCAAAAAGCACAATAATTATCATGACCTTACAAGGGGATCGTTCTCCGAACCCAAACCTTGAGGCAGGTTGCATTCAAAACATTTTACAAAGAAAAGAACCTTTTGTAAGTGGTTTTTTCGTCAAATATTACCTGCCAAACAAATTATGGTACCAGGAAATCATAAAGTGCAATGTGTATGTCTTTGCTTTGGTTTTGTTTTGAAATTACTGGCGGGCTGCATGCAAACTTACAATTTCGACAAAACTGCATAATATACCGGAGGCTGGAAGGGCAGTGTCGTAAAATGTGTGCATTTAAAAGAGAAATAAAACGATATATTTTACGTGTCGGAGATTACTTTGAAGTCAAAATAATAACCATAAACGATGATATTAAAAATGAAGGTATTTAAGTCGTAATGCTTTTAAGTAATAAACTAATAAAATGTAACGTTTAGCTGTATTTATCATTTTAGAGCAGTGTCTGCCAAACTTTTTTACTTCACGGCACACTGGTGAATGAGATTTTTTCCGCGGCACACCAAATAAAAATGCATTAAAAAAGGAAATGTACCTTATTAATATGAATGTATAAATTTTTGATGTAGGTAACATTTAAAAAAATATTTTTAGAAAAGCCGATCCAAACGGTAAAAGAAATTTAATTGCTGTTGTAACTAATCGAAGAAATTGACTCCATAGCGATATCCAAACTGCTGGCAACTCTACCTTAGAAAATGAGGCTTTGTACACAGAGCCGTTTTTTTAGATCTATTAAAATTTCCTCCTCTGTTGGTGTCAGGTGTGTACTGTCGAACCTCAGGAGTGGTTGATGACCCACTGGTTCATTTGATAATCAAGTGATGGAAAAGCAGACTATGGACGAACGTGACAAATATTTATTTGAATATGTCAATATCAATGAATAAGCTTTAAAATTTAGAATTTAAAATTATCCATTTCGTGGCTTCTTCTTTCGCGGCACCGGCACACCTGAGACTTCTTACGGCACACAGTTTGGCAGACACTGTTTTAGAGGATGGCAGTAAAATATTAAGAAATCACGTTTACATACTGTTAATAATTTGCTACACTTATATTATATATACTATTAGCCTCTGGCTTTGCAGAAAAAAAAATACACACTTTTATGTATCAACACATATTTATATCTTTTTATTTTACACCTATTTGTACTCTGTGTTTTAAATACCAAAATATTGGGACATAATAAGATATATCATAGTATGCATGCCATGCCAAAAACCAAGGGGTTTTTCATAATTTCCCCTATTGAATTTTAATTGACATTATTATTTTATTAATAGTGGATAATGCTTGTTTGTTTTTTGTGAAATATGTCGCGTAACGGAATCTTTGTTATTATAAAACGAAAGAAAAAAGGACGTAACCCACACATAGCAAGCTTTGCAGGAGGCACAAAAAACGTGTTTTGATGATTTTGGACTATATTGAAAATTATGAAATATGCACAACCTTGAAGCGCACTGAGACTTCTCAACTAATGTTTAAGTGACAATCTAATATTAATTAAAGAAATTGTCTAATTGGAAAAACCTTTTTTTCGGTCTTTTTTCTTGGTTTCAATTTTCACATGCTCCTTTTTTTAAACTTAAAAGCTAAATTTATATACTAATTCGGCATTTTCAGCTTACATCCTTTTGATAGAAAATTTGATAAAACTGTATGTATTTTGATTATTGAAAAAAAGCTGTTTGAAAAAACTTTGGGCTACTAAAACACAGTCGAAAACTAAACATGACTATATGCGGAAAAAGGATATAAATATTAACTATACTATCCCTTAACATAAAACTCCATAATGTTTCGGGTGGTAAATAGGGGTATCAGAAGAAATAATTGTAGTTATCGTGATATGGAATATCATTATCTATTTTTTAACAGATAGAGATTATATTTTGATTAGCAATCAGAAGTCTTTGACATTATGTTAGAAGCGGAAAACGAATAACAATAGTATATAAATAATAATCATACTTTATTAGTTTGAAAAATGAATTTTAGAGCATAACTCTGGAAAAAAACGGTTATGACAGAATCAATACAACCTTGCATTAAATATACCAAGAAATGCATGTATTAGGTACTTGACAAGCTCAAAAACCTTACCACTTGTCTTTCGGAAAGTCGTCGGCAGCTTTTAAGTGAAATAACAAATAATAAAAAAAAAACAACTTATTTTCAACCTCGCCTAAATGGGGTCCGAAAGGTTACCCGTTGGCTTGTTACCTGAAATCCCAGGTAACCCTGGTTGACCCACGACAAAATAAAGGTAGGAGATTAAAACAACTTTTGTCAAATTTCTTGGAAACACTTTACTAAACGATCGTTTTTGCTGTCCTAGTCACTGCTTCCACCATTGACTAACAACCTTTATTTGATCGGAAATCTCTCAAGATATATAAATATATATATATTATATATGTCCGCTTCCAATGTGGAGCATATGGCCTCCTAATGGAGGTATCTCAACAAAAGTTACTCAGTCGCTGAACTTCACTTTTTTTCAAAGTGAATAGTAGGGAAAGAATGATAAGGCTAGAACAGGACTGGTGGTTGACTAATCGCTACCCAGTTATTAAGGATCCGATGAATGAGAGGAGAGGAAATGATGTGAATTGACATCACAAAACAGATTAATTCTCAAATTCACTGTGATCTTACCGGGAATCGAACCCAGACATGCGTGATCGGTAGAGCAAGCTCTTACCAACTGGGCCACAGAAGGCGACATGATAATATTGATTATAATATGATTCAAATGTTAATTGATGGTTGAGATTTCTTTTTGTATTTATAATATCTATATTAAAATATATAAAAATTAGTAAAAACACAAAATTCCTTTGTACTTCATTCCACTTTATTTAATATGTCAGGACCGGTTTCGCTCATTACGAGCAGTTGACGATGCTCCTAATGAGCGAAACCGGTCCTGACATATTAAATAAAGTGGAATGAACTACAAAGGAATTTTGTGTTTTTACTAATATAATGCCTTTCCACCAAGTATTGACAGTGAACACCCTAAAAGTGATATATAAAAATATATGGCATTACAGTTTTGTCAATGTGTTGAACAATATACATCACAAAGCCCATATCTTATTCAACTTAATTTGATAGACTTTACCCAGACAAACCTGCTCATTTGGGCAGCACTGTTATCAAATACTAAATTGTAAATGATATCTACGTCATGGTATATGAAATAGATTTGTATGAGTACGATTCGAAATGAATTTACCGTATGATATTTCATTTCATCTGTGAACTTTTCTTTCATAAAGCAACTCTGGTATCAATCGCAAATTCTATTCGAAACTTTATTCTGAGATCGCGGAATTATTCATCACAATAATAAAAATGCTTTAAAACCTAATAAATATAAGAATAAAACAGAATTAAAAGATTATATTGAATATAAAATAAAATAACTACGTTTATTATTCCACGTATTGTGTTACAAAATGTGACACGTGTTTCGCCTCTTTCAGAGGCATACTCAGACAACTACTTTTGCAAATGCTTGCTTAAGTACGAATGATTTTAATTTTACTATTCTGATTTATTTTAATAAAAATCAAATAAAAATGGGAGGCAAGGAGGAGATGATAATCAAACAATAATGGTAATGCAAATGATATTTACATTTAGAAATGATTAACTAATGAGTTGCATCAATTAGAACGGGTTAAGCCATTAGAAAATATATTTAACAGTGGTAAACTACCTGTTTTATTAAAGATATTATTTAATAATATATCTTTATTGTTAATGCTTTCATTTATTTCTAAAAATTCAAACTATTCATTTTTAAGCCTTTATTATTTAATCGATGGAGTATTTCTACATTACTGTTATTATATTGAATATTTAAAATATTTTTTTCATAATTACTAGTGATTTGGTGAGATAATATCTTTTATGGCTGTCTCTCAAACACTCAAAAAATTAATCGTTAATTCTTGGACAGAAATCAATTGTCAATCTTGCAATCTGATGTCGGTAAATATGTTTTTCAGCTATAGATACTTTATTTTGTATTACGTTACATTGCGCTTTGTTACATACTATAATTAAACAGTAACGTATTTTATAATTACTAACTGTAAGCCCAGCCCGTTGCCCCAACGAGATTGTATTTATTTGCTTCATTCAAAATCAGAAATTTACTAGTTTGAACAATCAAATGCAACCCAGAAATTAAAAACTTAATTAATTCTCTAATTGTACGGAATTTGTAAATAAAAAAATAAAATATTGATAAAACTAATAATATTGAAAAAGAAAATGAATATAATCAAATTGCTTGGTTGAGCAATTTGAAGCTTTGAAGATTTGCCTATAAACTTTATTTTGTGTCATCAGTTCACACTATTTTTTTAAGACTGTCCGACTGTTGCATTGATGCGTCGATATCTTACTTTGTGTTTCATTTTAATTACTGGTATTTTAAATATCGCTCGTGTACTATCGTTTATCAATCACTGCCCGTCATCTCAGTCAGTCGGCGTCGAATATTTTCGAGCCCTAAACTTTGACAGAAAAATTATTATTATTCACAAAGCTTTCGGCTGTTTTTTTATTTCAAAAATTTTCTGCGAATTGTTAGAATGGTCAGGAATTTTTACCCTTATCCCGTATTTTAGAAAATCAATTGTTATATAGTTGCAGGTAAACTAGTTTGGTTGTATATCTGTCTTTGACAAAGATTTGGTTGTTGGTCTTCTTGTTGTTGTCCATCGATGCATTTAACGTATTTTATCTGAGTAGTTCAAACAAACCTCAATTTTTATCCGCAAACTTAATTTTTACTATATTTATTTATTTACTGTATACATATCAAAAGGGTTTTCTGTGAATGAAGTTATTTGATTTTTTTGTGTTGCTTTAATCAACATCATCATATTTCATCAAAAAAGTTTTTTTTCTTATCCATATTCGCTCATAATGTGGGGCTTATGCCCTCTAATGGAGGTATCTCAACCAATGTTCCCTTTAAAACAAGAGGTTATCTGAGAAACAAATTTAAAGCTAAACAGGCCAATCCATCAAATGCGCGGGATAATTTTAATATTTTTGCATACATCAATTTGAAATATTCTTTGTAAAAAATTGTATCGGTTTATGTTTTGATTTATTTATTTTAAGTTCTTATTATATTGTCTAAATGTTCAATTTCTTAGTTATTTTGGTTAATTTATAGATTAAACAATTTAAAAATTAATATAAAAATAGCTTAGATTATTTCACGTATTGTGCTACAAACTATGACATTTGTACATAACCAAGCATTTGTGAAAGTAAGATTGTCTGAGGATGCCTCTGAAAGAGGCAAAACACGAATCACAGTTAGTATACAATACGTGGAATAATCTAAGTTATTTTTATACTTTATATTAAAATGAACTTCCACAAAAATACCGCCAAATATTTGTTTAAAAAATGATTATTTGAATAGTTGTATCCGCGACATTATTAAAGATTTATTTATAAAGTATCTAAGCATGTGAAATTAGACAAGCTGTTATAGTTGATAGCTATTGTTACACATTCAAACCACGCTCAGATGAAGTTCTAGGAAACATTGATGTTGTAGTGTTATATCTAAGTAATCAACATATTACTACCATTTTGAACTTTTTGAGTATGGTGAATTCATTTTTGCTTTAGTAAGAAAATAGTTTTTTTTTTATATAATTTGGCTACTAGTTGGCTTAGTATTTGAATAATACAGAAAAGCTTTTGGCCTTTATTGAATATATTTTTTATAGATTTAGATCGCGAATCGCATTGGCGTACACGCCCCAAAAGTTGCGGCCTCGGAACAAATGCGGCGAAAAAAAACCACGCAAATCGAAAATGTTCCGTGCGAGCGATTTTCAGAACAACATCTGACTTTAACCTCAATGTAGGTGAAGGAGCGATCGATAAAAATAATATAGAAAAAAACGATGACTTGTCGTTTATTATTGACTTTTTTACGAGGCGCCTTTGTGATAATATTAAATACAATTATTTGTAATTTTTACATAAAATATTACGTGCGTCTTAATCGAAAAAAAATGTGACTCACATAGGTCAAACGTGATTTAGATCAGGTTGCTCGAAATATTTATTATGGCTTATATTGTGTTTTTTATTTATTTATTTATATTCTGCCGTTTCGCTACAATAATGAGATAAGAATTAGGGTTGCCACCTGTATCGGATTAGTTGAAATTTTCCCTATGTGAAAATCTCTACTTGAGGTACCAGTTAATCATAATGTAAAAATTTAAGAGTCGTTTTAATTTAACACAAATCTTCATAAAGTCAGGTTAATCTTTGACTATGTACGAGTCGAACTTAACAATACTTTCGATGGAATCGGCGGTAACTTTGTGAAAGTTCATTTTAATATAAAATTTATAATAACTTAGATTATTCCACGTATTGTGCTACTAACTGTGACACGTGTTTCGCGTGTAACTGTGATAAGTGTTTTTCTATCCTCGCCTCCTTGGTTTCGTTATTATTTTTATAATATGTCAGAACAGTAAAATTAAAATCATTCGTATTTAAACAAACATCTTGAAAGTAAGATTGTCTGAGGATGCATCTGAAAGAGGCGAAACACGTGTCACAGTAATTAGCAGAATACGTGGATTAATCTAGGTTATTTTGTATCGAACTTAACAAATTATTCCTGACGTTTATAATTAAATGTCTATAATAGAATTCATATTTCAACATAAAATATCAGAATATGAATTATGTATCATTTGGTTAGTGACATCCGCCAATGAAAAATATTGGTTGAATTACATAAAAGTGATTTTATTAAAAGCCATAGATAACTTTACTCTCACATTTTTCTGGACTTTTGGAAATTTTGGAATGAATTTTTTATTTTTACGATCATATAAATAAATGATTTTAGTAATTATGTTTTGCAAGAAAGTTTTGTTGAAAACTTGTTTATGCAGAAATTGGATCACTGTAGTATTAAATTATTTTAATTAATCAGCACCCCCAGTTTTTTTAGTTAGTACTACACCACTGTTATTAGGAGCTTAGGGGAGGTTAATAAAAAGCAAATTTAAAAACAATATATAAATATTTGAATATCGAGTGTGGAAAGGAAAAAAAGACGTTACCCACACATATCAAATTTTACAGGACGCGCTAAAAACGTGTTTTGATGATTTTGTAACATATACAAACTATGAATTATACACAACCTTGAAGTGCACGGAGACTTCTAAACTGGTGTTCAATTGACATTATCTAATTTTAATTCAAGAATTTGTTTAGGAAAAACCTTTATTTCATCTTTTTTCTTGGTTTTAATTTTTTACAAGGTCATCTTTTTCAAACTTAAAAGCTTAATTTAGATACTAATTCGGCATTTGCAGCTTACATTCTTTTTAAAGAGTGTGTATCAAGTTTGATACATTGTGATTATCGAAAAAAACCTGTTTTGAAAAAACTGTGGGTTACGTCCAATTTCTTTTCCACAGTCGATATGTATATATAGCACAAATGGTAAGTAAAAAAAATATAACGTTTTTTAAATTCCTTAAATCCAAAATCGTACAACGTCATTAATGAACATGAACGAACCTTTATGGAACAAAAAAAAAACAAATCAAATAAGTCGTCGAGAGCCATTTCATTAAATTAATAATAAATTTGTACCCGGTGATCATAAAATGCCTCAAGTATTGTGTATTTATATCTTGATCATAATGTACAATAATTTGTTCCGACGTTGACTGGATAAGTGTATAAGGTCATCTCGCTAAGTGTGCGTACCGGGTCGAGCCATTAGATGCTTCAATGGACTCATACACCGCTAGATAATTCAACGGTCCAAATTACAACTCTTGGTGTCGAACCTTTTTTGCCTCGGGATCGACTTTTCAATCTTAAGTTTTCTCGCGATCGACTTCTAACATGATTCTTATAAGAAAATTTATTTAGTAGGGTTTTTTCCCTTCTTCAAACATATAAATGTTTATTTAAAATGCGAAATACATATCATTAGATAGGTGTGTGCTTACGAAATAATTCAATTTTTGTATATTTTATATACAAATTATACATATTTTTCGGGATCGACCGGTCGATCGCGATCCACTGGTTGGACACCCATGGTGTAATCAATTTTTTTAGTAACATCTGGTTAAAAAAATATTTTTGATGACTTTAACTATACATATGTATTTTTCCTTTACTTGTCAACCTAACAGTAGATTTGTTCTTCTGCATACTTCTGACGGTTTGCTGACGGTTTGAAAACTGTTTTAGAATCGAATTAAAAGCTTTTAGATTCTAATTCGAAAACAGTTTGCATGCCGTCAGCAAACCGTCCGGAGTACGCAGAAGAACAGACCTAGTATCTTTATATATTGTAGTATTTTATTTATTTAATTTTAGCCTAAAACTAGACTAAATTATATCTGTTAGAGATGATGTATCATCAGCTAAAAATGTTTGCGGTAAGCGAAACTAGTCTTATTTGTTTTAATAAGGGCTGTGGAGCCAGGTAAAAAAAAAAAACAACTCCGACTCCAAATAATTTTATCAATCATTTCATTTTAAATTGCATATATTATGTTAACCATCAGAACATCTTTGATTAGCCTAGTATGCAGTGGCAACACTAATGATTATTGTGGCTTAAATACACAACATTGAAAAAATGGGTCTGAGTCGTAATTTATTTCACTCAGTGCGTAATTTTAACGTTTACTAGCATTAAATCTACCAAATAAATGAAAAAGGACGTAACCCACATTTTTTTTTACATGAGATACAAAAAAGGTTTTTAATTGATTGTTATTAATTAAATATTTTTTTCAAAACAAATCTTTTTCTGATCGCAATTTTCAGTCACTTCTTTTTTCAAATTTAAAAACTAAATTTTGATACTAACTTAGCATTTTTAGCTTACATCCTTTTGATAGAACGCGTATCAAGTTGTATTGCATTATGATTATCGAAATAAGAGGTTTTGAAAAAAATGTGGGCTACGTTCTTTTTTTCTTTCCACAGTCGAAATAAAATTACTATTCTACAAACAATTGTATTGATTAAACATACTTTTGTTATGCAATAAATCTGAGTATTTGGTCCGTTAACAAATCCTGGCGTTTGTTGCTTTCGAATATGTCATTGTTGGCCGGTCATAATATGTAAGTGCATTTAACGTAGAAGTTCTTCTATAAATAGTGAATACCTTCCTTCAATGATTGAGTTGACCGGACCCGGTGACTGTTTACTCTGAGCTCAGGTGAAGACTCCAATTTGGACTCTTTAGATGAAAACGTGACATGACACTGTTTGCTTCTGTAATGAATAACGCAGCAGAGGTAACGCGTGGCCATTGATATTTTTATTATATTTATTTTTCTCAACCGGTATTAAGGATTGGAATACCGGTATTCCTGTGATTCCGGTTTTGCAGAAACATTAAAATAATAAAAAAAAACTGAGTATTCTTATCTAAGACGAGAGGTTAGCTGCGCGGGCCATTAAAACAAATGCGCGGCATAATTTGTCATATTTTATATAAAAATAGTGTTTTTTTTTTGTTTTGATTTGCACATTAAAATATAATCATTTGGTAATTTTTTAATACGTTTTTACTAATAAGTGTAATAATCAAAACACAAGAAATAACAGAACTCATTTTATTTTTTAAAATAAAATAAAATCAAGCAAAAATTAAAAAAATAAGCTGAATGAAACAAAGAATCAGTCGCTATTAAAGTTATTAAGTTATTTTATAAATTTTATAGTTTTTCACGATGTTCCTTACAACTAATAATTTAAATATATAATATGTTTAGATAACTCTCGTATTCTGAAGATAGATGAAAAAATAATTCTCGTTAAATTTCTAGTTTATTTCGGTCAATGAGGGTTATTCTTATTAAAAAAATATATTTTTTGAATAGTTGTATTGGAGTGCGTGCCAACAAGAAATGAGTGCGCGGGGGGTTTTAAATTGCTGCGCGGCCGTGTGCGCGCGCAGCTTTGAGGGAACATTGATTCTGATACAAGTGCTATAAAAAAAATCTTGAAAGACTACATACATTCATTTACTCAACTGATATTGATTCCAAAATACGACGTATTATATTTTAATTTGATATATTTTTGTACATATGGTACTGTTATTTATATATGTGATAGGAATACACGATAAGTCGTTGAGAAAGATGAAGTAATATGTGCAGTTATGGTGCCAAATACACAACAAATATTATAGGCTTTTGTTATGCACAATTTAAAATAGTTTTCGACCAAATATTTAGAATTCCCATAAAAAGTAGCAGAGTCGGAGTCGTGAAAAATGGATGATATATTTAATGATGTGTATTTAAGCAAAATAGTCAAAAGTGTTAACATTTCATGCTTGGCTGACTAAAGATGATCTGATGGTATACATATATATAAGTTAAAATTAAATTATTGAAAAAATTCCTCGGAGTCGGAGTTGTTAATTATTTTAAAACTGGAGTCGTCTTTTTTTCCCGCGATTCCACAGCCCGGTTTTATATTCATTCATGATAATTATATTTTTTATGACGTGTAATAGGTATTTGTATTTGAATTTATTTGTATCTTTTAAGACATTGGAAGCGAATGATATTAAAACAATCATATTTTTATTTTTTAAAAATTTAGATACGGTTATTTAATTCGAAAACTAATTATGCTTAGATAATTATATAAAGCTATTAATAATTCCAATACAAAGGTTAAATAATTATATAGTGAATTTTAATAATATCATTAAAATTATTCATGCAAACAAAGATTTGCAATATGTAAATAATTAGTAGCATTGATATTTTTTTATTCCTGTTGGACTTTTGTCCACTCGATTTAAAACTCGAAAACAGTGATTAGAGGAAGACAAGATAGCGTCTTGCTTTTTGCCAAATATATTTTCCTTGTCCTTTCAGCGGAGTTAATCAGTAAAAACAACTTCTGCCGAGATGGTACATTGCTTCACATTTTAATTTCAATATTTGTTTTACGAAAATATTTACTAATTTAATTTAAAAAAAAAATCCACGAATTGCCTTTGAACATAAAAACTCAAACATACATGCTTCTCTTTCCCTCAAAAATAAACTTGCTTGTCAATAAAGTTAACGGTGTGTTCACTACAAATAAAAATAATTATTATCATACAAATTATACGTATTGCATATGCATAGAGATGTACCATTTTAACTTGACTGTAGCAGAACTCAGAACTTAAATTGTCGCCCTAGCTCGTGACTATGGCAACGTTAATGATGCGATGGTGGCGCCCTCGCGGGCAGTCAAGTTACGCTGGTACATCTATACCAGACGACATTTTTTCTTGTTTATATTGGGGTCTTACTAGTGGTTCACGGTATATTTTTATATAACTAAGCAATAGTATTTTATCATAAGTCCATATGCTTCACATAGAGGGAGAAGTGGTAATTAATATAATATACATATCTAATATATAAAAATGAATGTTTGTTTGTTTGTACTTTATGCGTTGCCACACCGCTCATCCGATTGCAATAAAACTTTGACAAACTTTTTGCTTGCACTTCCGGGAAGGTTATAGGTATAGTAAAATTAGCCTACAGTAGGTCTTCTATGTCAAAATCAATGTTTTTATGTCTGCCATACAGTTAATTTTGACAACGTATGTTTGCACTTGCGCGAAGGTTATATTACAATTAACTTACAGTAGGTGGCGCGTGTGTCGTAGCATAGACAATCACCAGCAAACGTCAAACAGACATGAAAAAGAAAACATGCACTTAAATAAACACAATTAAAACACAAACACTTTCTTTCGTTTAGTGGCATTGCAATTCTTGCCGGGAACCAGCTAGTGTTTAATAAATTATAACATATTTTTTTTGGATGCTGTAGAATTTAATATTTTACTAAGAACGCGGATACAATTTGGAATATTTGAGTTATGACACTATTTTAAATGAGTTTTTATTATTATTGACTGGGTTTCATACAGAGGGGTTACGCATTAGTTTTTTTATCTTTTAAAATTATTATACTTTATTATCTCTGCTAGACATAGATATCATGCTTAACAGTATTTTCATCATAATTTAGAGCGATAAGATTATATTTGACATTGATCCAAATTTTAAAATTGATTTAAATTAAAATAAAATACGTTTTAGGTAAAAAACATTTTTTTATAGTTAAAAATATAATAAGGTTTTGTACATTGATTCTTCTAGGTTGTCCCTTTACTAGGGAAATATCGACCCATAATCGGAAAAAGTACTTAAGCGACACAATTCGGTAAATTGCGTCTTAATTCAATAATTGTTCAATATCGCCCAAGACGTCAGTGACAAAAGTTTTAGGGCGTTATCTAATTCACCAGATATTTTTTAGGGTTTGAACATTTTAGTGTTTTGACCACGATTGAAAAACGCTGATTTAGAGAACTGAAAGTAGTCAGACTTTTTTTTTGTTTAAATCCATGTCCACTCCCAATGAGAAGCATATGGCTTCCTAATGGAGGTATCTCAACAGAAGTTTTTTTCTACCAGAGCTGTTTGTTACCCCGTCACTCAACCCAGAAAGATAAGGCTAGAACAGGACTAGTGGTTGGCTAATCGCTATTGCTACACCCAGTTATTAAAGGATCAGGAGAATGTGAGGAGAGAAAATTATGTGAATTGACTTCACTAAAACCCAGTCATTCGAAAACAACATTGAATTGAATAATTCTCAAATTCACTGTGATTTGACCGGGAACCGAATTCAGACCTGCGTGATCGGTAGAGCAAGCTCTAACCAACTGGGCCACAGCCCCCGACTATTCGGCGACTGTCCAGTCAGACTATTCAAATATCAGGATAAGAATTGACCATATAAATATTTTCTAACTAATAGTGGCAGTAAAGAAATTTCTTTTTCTAATTTATTTTTTAAAAAAACCTTCTGTAAAATTTATAAATTTTCGGTTACGATTTTCTGCCTATTGCGGGTCGATATTATCTTCGCCATGAATGTTTGAAAATAATATAGTGGCGGATAATCATATAAGCAAGCGCATGACGTGCTCGCGTTAGCCCCCCAAATCTTAGGGACCTCAAAAAAAGCTTATATATTTTTTTAGTATTTAAAGTATTATCCGTAAAACAGATGCTCCAAATTAAATTCCGCCTGGTGCCTCCAAAGTGTTTAATCTGCAATTAAGACCACTTGTTCTGCTAAGAAAGTAAATTTAGAAAAATAAGAAAGGACACAAAACAATTCTTGTTTGATAATAAAATGAAATTACGGGTTTATAAATATAAAATCAAATGTTGCAAAATGATAATAGCTTTATCAATTGCAACACAAAATTATTGAAAATTTTAATTCATTGAATAAGCAAAATGCCATCTTGTCAGATATCGTGACTTATTAACAGAGAAGATATTGATAAGGATTATAGATATTAAGATAAGAATATTGATAAGCTGTAGGATGAGAATATTGTACTTATTTCTTGTTAGAACTGGGGCGATTCTTATCACAGTATTGACTAAAGTTTGAGGTCAGAGTTGTAAAATGTTTAATTTATTATGAGATTAAAATGAAGAATATGTTTACGTCGATTTTTTTTTGATTTTTATCCAATTGAGAAATTCTCCTGAACACCGCAAATAATTCTGAAAATAAACGAGCTTTTTGTTGAGTTATTAGCACCCCAGCGCTGGGTGGTTATGCAACTATTTACATCGGTACTAATGATTGTTTTTTTCTATTTTCTCCAGGTGGCGCAGAGCAACCGGGCAGTATTGCAGGTGGCGGCAGTTTAGGGGTCCGGGTACGAGCCCCAGCTCGCCGAAGAGCCCCCGCGGCACACAACGGCACACCCCGGGAGCACCCAGCCCATATGAACAGTAGCCCACATGAACTGAATCATAATAACAATAACATAATTAGTAGTATTGGAAGCAGTAATCCTATCTTACCTTCTGGCATCAAGAATGAAAGACTGAGTCCCCAACATAACGCAAATGATAGATCTTCTAGCAGGTAAACACTTTTTTAAATTAAAATTCTTACAGTGAATGATATTATTTCAATTTGATAAACCTATCTAGCGATAGCTGGTTGCACGCCTAATTATATGACATGCATGTTAAGCGGTTGATGAATAAAAAGACTAGTTGATAGCCAATTATTTTCACTCGATTAGAATCAATTAAATTAATGAAATATCAATCGATATTTTTGCTTTATGCCATCGTCAAAATTTATATGAAATAAAAAAAAATCGATTTTATCCAATCAATCTTGGGAAAACTAAATTATTTGATATTTTTAATTATTTACAATCTATTCTAGTTCTACCATAGAAATGTCAATTCAATCCGTACTGACGTACGTTACTGATTTGAATATGAGCTTCACCACTGGTTGTCTTTTTCCATATGACGGCAGTATCAAAACTTTTTAATTGCTGTTCTCTAGAATATTGTATAAACAACATCCTTTAACGAAAATCATATCACAAAATACACGTAAATATATGTTGGTGCGTTTTTGTATTAGATTCAATTTGGTACTTCTGAAATCTAGTCTATTTTTTACAGATCGCGTAGTGTCACCCCCTCAACTTGCTCATTTCCTGGGACGCCTCCGCAAGGGGGTGCAGAGCGTGGACCCAGCCCTGCGCATCCTGCCCATCCAGCTCACCCAGCTCATCCAGCACATGCCCATGCGCAGCCTCCGCATGCTTTAGCAAGAAACTATTCGGAGTTCATGAGAAATTTAGCTGCCAAGTATAACAACACCAACCCCAATGAGTGAGTTATGTTGTATTTGAGTTTTTTTTTTAATTTTATGCTCATCCAAGCTTTCATTTATTTGTTTTATTGGTGCTGGTGTTTACAATGTCAATATAGATATCAACTGTGGAAAATAAAAGGGATGTAACCGACATTTTTTTCAAAACAGTTTTTTTCGATAATAACTTGATACACATTTTATCAAAAGGATATAAGCTGAAAATGCCGAATTACTATCTAAATTTAGCTCTAAATTTTAAAAAAGAAAGAAATTGCAATCAAGAAAAAAGTATAAAATTAATATCAGATAGAGTCAATTAAAAACCAGTTCATCAGTCTCCATGCAATAAAAGGTTGTGTATATTTCATAATTTGACTTTGGCCCAGAATTATCAAAAAAAGTTTTCTGTGTTTCCTATAAAATTTGTCACGTGTGGGCTTCGTCCTTTTTCCTTTCCGCAGTCGATATATTCGTTGATATTGCAATCAAGCAGAGTCGACCAATCCTATTCATGGCTCATAATTTCAACAGATGAAAGTTTTTATTTATTATGTTTCCAAATAACTTATTTTTTATTTCCAACATTTTTTTTCTTAAATTAAGTTCTTATGAGAGATTTTTATTTGATTCTTTTCTAGTTTCTTCAACGCCTCTAGACCTCACGCAAACGGCTTATCAGTAGATCCTCGAGGTCTGTCGTTGAAAGTAGCCCCATTCGCTGGACTCCTTGCACCACCTCCTCCCGCAGCGACGTCGCAGCACCAGTTGACTTCGTCATCTGCTCAGCAGCAACAGATCCCGCCGTCAGCCGTTTCACCGCCTCCAACGAGGCAAGTTGGAGGACTCTTTGCTGGATATTCGTTGGCACAGGGAGGACCTAGAACCTTGGCTGCCTTTCCGCCCATGCTTGATATGAGCTCAACCAAAGTAAGAAGTGGATTTATTTAAATATTTTTACAATCAAATAAGTTTTTTCTATAAAATACTTACTTGGACCTCAACAGGTTAACTGCCGCAAAATTTTAACAAGGTATCGGAACACTTTTGTCGGGTATGTGGGCATTCAACAAGTTAAGTAATATGTCGTAATCCTTACTTACTCCCATAGCCAAGCATTACAACAATTACCCGACAAATAAACATTTATCACTACTGTTGATAGATTTAGTTATTCAATTTTAAATTGATGTTTTCTAAAAAAATAATAAACCACCTAATTACACAACCAGTAGAATATCAAAGATATTGTTTTTTTTATTATTATTTATTATTGTTTTTCAATAACTCAACCTCTCTTCGAAGAAGGTAACTATAAATATATTATTCCCGTGGTGGGGAACCTTTCAATTTCTAAATTCCACACTAATTTATCTGATTCAACATAAGGCCCCAGTAAAGAGAACGTTGATACCCCCCCCCCATTTTTTTTCGACTGTGAATATTTTGATCAAGTCAAAAGGCCGCAGGTTTCCCTCCACTGTTATATTCCATGACTTGTTGGTAGCTGTGTTGCTCGCCTTCCAACCAACCTGTCTCCAGTGTCAGATAAGCAATTGGTGGAAAAGAGAGTTAATATCATAAAAACCCAATCCATTGGATACAACTGCATGAACGTGTGTGCATTATAGAAGTTCATTTATCGTGAAGAAACAATTCTTACGTTTTTGGGCATTCAAGGTTTTAATACAATGCAATATTGTTTTCGGATGTCATTACACTATTATTAATCTCCCAATATTTGTTAAGTAGAAATTGCCGCAGAATTCATTTTTTATGCTTGCCGTCAATCGAAACTTGGTGTCCCAAAACGAAGTGCGTACACTTTGTATATGAATAAATAAAAGTTATAATGATAAAGATTTTTTATTAAATAATATTTTAAATAAGATAGGTTGTTCGCCGCTGCTTAATTTATTTTCCAATGGTTTAACTATAGCCCCTTCCAAATTGAAGCAAACTTATAAGTCAATCATTTCTTAACCCATAACATGCCATCCTAAAAAATCACGTTCCCTGCCATGATGGCATCTCAGTTTCACTGTTTATTGACAGTATTTAAACATAAGTTAGAAGCTAAAAAATAATTTAAAAAATGTATCGATGCTAGAATACCTAAAATGATTAATACTTATTGACAATATTAAGAGAAATATTGAATGATTTAATGGCTCAACTATTTACGACTGCATCATGGGCATGGAAGTGTTAAAACGAATGTCATTTGTATTATCATTATTGTTGGTTGGTTTTTCTATTATCCTCTTCTTGTCACCCGTTTTATTTTTATTTTTATGATATATCAAAATAGTATAATTAAAATCATTCCTACTTAAACAAGCATTTGTGAACGTAAGATCGTCTTAGGATACCTCTGAAAGAGGCGAAACACGTGTCACAGTTTGTAGCAGAATACGTGAAATAATCAAAGTTATTTAATATTACACTGTATGTTTTTTTCCTGTACCTAGTCACCAGAGGTTTCAAATTAACAGTTTTAAATATGCAAAAAAGCAGCCGGAAATTAGCGAGGGTAAATAAAATGGCGTTACTTTTAATAGTCATCATACATTTATTTAACAGCAAGTAATCAGTACGGCAGGAACACCCTTGACCTGAGATTATTATCAACGGAAGGAGAGAAACGTATAAATCAGAAGTCGGCGGAGACGGTAGCGGATGTTCTGTGGTCAGGGAAGTGTTGTATACTTTTGGTATGAAGGGGCAAAGCAAATAATTATGGAATTTATATTGAGTGGATATTTAAAGAAAAAACAAATTTCTGTTGTTAACACAAATATTCTACATCGATTTTATTACAGACTAGAAGAAAGGAAGTGTTTGTGTTTTAATTGTGTTTATTGAAGTGCATGTCTTCTTTTTCTGTCTGTTTGACGTTTGACGTTTACTGACAGTTATCTATAGTACGACACATTCTCCACTTACTGTAAGTTAATTTTAATATGCCTATAACCTTCCCGGAAGTGCAAGCAAAAAGTTTGTCGGAATAGCGGTTAGTTAACCACTAGTCCTGTTCTAGCCTTATCCTTCTTTCCCTACTACTCTCTTTGGAAAAGGGAGATTGAGCGACTGAGTAACAAGCAGTTCTCGTAGAAAATACTTCTGCTGAAATTACTCCATTAGGAGGCCATTTGCTCCACATTGGGAGCGGACATGGATTTTAAACAAAAAAAATGTATTGACAAATAGATTATGTTTAAAAGTACCAAATAATAATGGTCCTCGATGGAACATTACAACAAACATTTTCTTGATTGATTGACTTGGCATTTACTTGGTAGAACTCTATTATAATAGGGTAAAAATAGCAACGTATTTAGTTCTATAGTTTTGCTACTTACAAACATTTTCCTTCTATTTTGTTTTTGCACAACGTTTTACTGTATATTATTGTAACTTAATAAGTTTTAAAAAATGTTAAATGATTAACTGGCCTGTTATTTTATGCGTAAATCAAAATTGTACCATAACAAATATTTCAAAAACAGTTAGTGGTTTCAAGGCTTAAAATAAAAAGAAACCGTAATAATTTGTATGCACGCCAATGGGAGAGCTCTAAAATAGCGGATGAGCTGACCGCGATACGCGAGCGGAATCGAACCTTAGTCCAATTAGCGAGTCGTTAATTATTATGAACTGCAGTTGAATAATAACGCCACGCCTTCTGGAGTTGTTCTGGAAGGAGATTAAATTTTACTGCATTCATTGACTATGATTGTGTGGCTTATTAAATATCTTATTATAATTACATATTTTTCTCTTAAAATATGTACCACTTTAATGTAAAATCAGCACTTTTTTTAAAAAAATAATAAAAAGTCACTAGAATGATTAAATTTTTGTTTAGCAATATTAATAAATTAAGTTGAGACGTTCATTTTTATGTATTTTCATTTGTTTTTTTACCATAGTAAAATCATGTATGTAGTAGAAATAAAATGATAAAAATTAGAACTAATTCCTCAAAAAAAAAAATGAAGGTCAGTAATGAATCTGCTTCGACTGATATTTTCAACTTGACTTAGTTAGTAAAATTGCTTTTTTTCATTTGAATTACTAAAATGAGAACTACGATAATATGCAAATATAATTTATGGTTTTTCAACTGGTTGTGACACAAGTTTCGCCTCTCTGAAAAGCGTCTTCCGATTTACTCTACAGTAAAATTTTAGGACGTAAAAACTATTACAATAACTTTTGAATAATACGCTTCTCAAAAAGGCGAATCACGTTGCAAAAGTAAAATAATAACTGTGTTACTATTTTTAATTTAATATTAAAAACGATTTTGTCAAAGTTGTTGCTGAATCCATCGAAAAAATACATCATAATTGGTTTATTTATATATCAGAATTTTTCTACTAGGCCCTTTCAGGCTTTCTATGGCGAACAATATCAACTGAATCTCACCATTTTCGGCGAAACCAGTCCTGATCATATTAAATAAAGTGGAATTAGTAAAATGAGTATTTTAATTTTGAATATAATACAGTGAACACTAGGGCTTATACAAAAACCGACTTTTGAAAAAACCTGTCGTCGAATGTCAATATTGTTCGAAGTTTTACAAAAAATGGATAATTCAATTAAAATAGCGAGAAAAAGTTCAATATTTTTATGTTGTTTATTTATATACATAATAATGTAGAACAAGAAATTATTTGGTGTTACTCTTCAGAAAATATGATTTAAGAAAACACAAAGCGTCCACTGATAGTTTTGTAACAAAATTTCTTGATATTGAAAATACCCCTTCGCTGGGTAATGATGTGGGGCATATGGTCTTTAAGCCATCAAATAAAAGACCTAAATTTTTTGTCCTTATGTTTATTGTCTCGTTTATGGAAAAATTGGCACAACCGGTTACAATATTGAAAAACCGGTTTTTGAATGTCACAAATTTAGATTTATTTTTATTTTTAAACCGGTTTTTCAAAACCGATAAGCCCTAGTGAACTCCCTAAAAGTATTTTTTTATTTTTTTTATTCATTATTATTTATTACAGAAACGCTTATTTTCATAATAAACCTAACCAATCGTTAAAAATAATGAACTTCCTTAACCTTTTAAATCAAAATGAAATGCGTTAACCATTTCTAAGCGTGCGCATCTGATTGATCTGTACTTAAACTTTGAAAATCAGCGCCCGAATAAATTACCAACCTGAAGATAAATTTATATTCAGAAATGTTAAAACCAAGCTAGCGTATTGTTTTCCATTAAATTAATGGTTTAGGTTTTTACGCAAACCTTTAGGCGCGTGTTCAAAACGATTGGATTGATGACAGTAGAAACGGCATATTATTAAATTTACTAAAATTAAAATTTATCAAATTTATCAAGATTTTACTATATAAGATTTGACTGCTCGTAGAACTTTTTATTTACATACATATATACATAGTATTTTATGGTATGGCTTGCGTCACTTGAAATTTTGTATGAACATTTTAATAGTCTAAAAATGATTCTCAAAGAAGAGAAACACATAACACACCGAGTTAAACATTAAGTGGAATTACAAAATAATAAATTAAAATTTTATATTACATATGAATTTCAAATAAAAAACAACAGAATCCGCAAAAAAAGAAAACTAGTTGAATAAATATTCATATAATTTATAAAATATTCTCACTACAAATATTATTTTATATTAATATTATTGTTTATATAGTTTATAGTTATTTCGGCGTATACCTTATGCGCACGTAGCGTATAGTTATGATGAAGGCAAATGCAAAATAACTTAAAACGATATAAAAATAATATTTATAGAACTAAAATACTTTGTTATTTTTTCACCTTAATAAAAATCTATGTCTTAAAACTTTTTTAATAGGTGAAATAAACTTTTCGAATATTATCAAGCAAACCCTTATGTCTAGCCGTTAGATAAGACAAGAATTTATCAACCTTGATAGTGGCAAGAGAGCTAAATCAAAGAAATCTTAACTATATAGATCTCATTCTTTTCACTTGATTAAAAAGTTCTCAAATTTTAATTATGTTTATAATTACCATCATTCACCGCTTAAAATTTATTAATCTTTGATTTTTTTAAATTATATGTTTAACTGTGACTAATATAGAGTCAAATTTAACTTAAATGTGAGTTAAATCTGACTTTAATATAGAGTAACTTATACTGTAATTTGTAAATTCTTTTCATTGTAAATTTTTGCTTAAACCGTTTATTTAAATTTAATTTTGTATAAATAGCACTGTTTATGTATTTTATTATCAGTTGACAATGCTCGCAATGAGCGAAACCGGTCCTGACCTTTTTTATAAAGTGGAATAAAGTACAACGGAATATTGTGTTTTTATTAATTTTATTTTTTATTTAATAATTTATATTAAAAACATTTTTTGAATTTTAGACGTTAAGCCTTTCCTTGGTGTAGTCATTCAATTAGTATGGTAAATCAGGGCAATCGTCTTGTTACATATTCATAAGCAAGAATACGTTTTGTTTATTAGCTAGCGCGAACTCCCCGGAGTTGAACAGAGCATATCCAATTAAAAAGCGGTGGATGGTCAGCACACTTTATTGGTAATGAACGAACTGTGTACAGTAATAATAATTATCATTGCCTACTCACCATTATTGTGTCGAGAATATTACCGTTCATTATGAGCGCAGAGCGTGGTTATTAATTATAATTATAAGGCATTATGGTAATTATTAATTATTGATTAAGAATAGGAAATGAAGATGGTTAAAAATAAGCCATTATTTTGATGAAACGTTATTGAAATTGATTGGATTTACTTGGTAGATTTCCATACTAATAACTTTATTATCATTACTCATTAAACCAGGGGTCACCAAACTTTTTGAGAAACGGACAGGATGATTTTTCTAAAAATGTTCTTGTTGGAATCCTATTCAATTTTTACTTATACTCGTGTATGTAAAATATGTATATACAAAAACCTAAGGACGGGTAAGGCCCGCGGACCGTAGTTTGGTAACCACTGCATTAAACTATCAGAATCATCGTCGGAACAAGATTTGTGTTGAAATGTATGACGGAAATTTAAAAATGAATTGTTGTTACGTTTGTTGCTGTATTCATGCCGAAGTTAAAATACTATTTACTCTCCCAATGTCGAGGGTCTCATCTAGGGGTGTGGAGTCTGGCAAAAAAAAATATGACTCACATACATATCTGTATACCATAAAATCATTATTGTAACTAAGACAATTCTAGATAATTTCACCATTCGATGTGATGTGAAAAACCTAATAATAATTTTTGAATATCTTTAAATTATTTTTTTTCCCGATTTTTCCGACATCGACTCCACAGTTCTGATCTCAACACTCGTTTATTTACAAAAAACTTATGATTATTTGTCGGTTAAACAAATGTTTTATTTCTTGAATATAATTAACCCCCTTTAACCAAGTACTGGCTGTGTTAAAATATGTGAACTATAGATAATGTAGAAACGCTTAGAAACTCAAAAAATATATATTTTTATATTTGTTTACAACCTGAAAAATATTAGACTGGAAATTTTTAAATGTTTTATCCGGAGTTTTTATGTACGGAAGTTTCTGTGCACGGAACATTTGTGTACAGAAGAATCCGTTCATCCTTAAAGTCACGCAATGCTAGTTTGTTGTTCTTCTAATTCTTATCTAGCCAGAACGATAAATTCCTTATCGGACATGTTAGTAAAATATATACATCACAAGTCAACTGTAATTATCGGCAGTTACTGTAAAGCTGAATCTTAGCTTAATGTAATTGCTCCCATTGATTTATTGCAATCTAAGATACAGCTGAGATTTGCACACTGTCACGGTAATTATCAGAGCACACTTTTCCTACACATTTCTAGAAATAATTCACTCGGGACATTCACTGGCACGCTTAAATGAAAACATTTTATCCAATGCAGTGTTGGCAGATATAACAACTATATAACGTATTAAAGTAGAATATTTATAAATAAAGTTTCTTTGTATATGAAAATTCTCTAAGAAGATGAACAGTTTTTATCAAAAATATAAGTTTAAGAAAATATTTGATTTTACAGCTAATAGTCGTGACCAAAGCTCCCTCTATGACAGGAAGTTAACTGCGCGGAAGTTTTAAAGGCTGCGCAAGCCAATCAAATATTAATTGAATAGTTTTCTTGGAGTGCGCGCCAACCCAGAATGAGTACGCGGGGGCTTTCAAACTGCTGCGCGGCCGCGTGCGCGCGCAGCTTAGAGGGAACGTTGGTCGTGACGCCAAATTGTATTTAAATAACGTTGTTTTCGATTTCAACTAAAGATGCTTGGTGAAATTAAAAAATTTAAAATTATACAAAATTTAAATCCTTAAAATTTTGTATATACACACAATTTTTGTCACTAGCAATCTGGGTTAAGCCTTTTGAAATTTTCGGACTATCTGGCGCACTGATGAACTTGAACTGTACAAAATTTGATCGATTGAAATTTTATATTTAAAATTCCACCTAGCACCTTCAGTAGAAATTTAAACTTAATCATTTGATAATGCTCGTCATGAGCGAAACCGGTCCTGATATTGCTAAATGAAAGTGGAAATAAGTATAAAAGAATATGTATGTTTTAATATAATGCTTTTTTTCACCAAGTATTGACAGTGAACACCCTAAAAATAACGAATATTATAATCAATCCACAAGTTTAAATACTCCTTAGTCACGTAAGCTTTATAAAATATAGTTTCAAATTAAATCTCTCGTTAACCCTTTACTTTGACCGCTGTAACTGGTCAACACGGAACTTCCATTTAAAGTGTTAACTTGTATCAATTATCGAATTCCCTAAGTAAAATATTTGTTGAAAGATTTTAATTTTATTTAACAATCCAACTGCAAAGGATTTCTGTAAAGTTTTAATCACTGTATGGTGAACGCGAAACAAAAAAAACGAGGTGTATATGGACCCATTAGAGCTGAATCAATGTAATGTAATCAATGTAAATGGTATTTTAGAAAAAATAAGTTAGATGCGTTGTAATACTCTACACCAGGGGTGGGGAACCTTTTCTTGTCTAAAAACCGTATTCATTTTTCTGATTCAACATAAGGCTGCAGTAAACATTTTTTTAGGTCTTCCAAGGATTTAGACATCGAAAATTTCAAGAATTTGCCAAAATTACCAGCGCGGGAGCTTTTTTTTAGCTCTTCCGAAAATTTTCGAATCCAAAATATGAAGAATTTATAAAAATTAGCGAAATTGGCTGATCAGGTCAAAAGGCTGCACCAGAGTAGCCAAAAGGCCACAGGTTCCCTACGACTGCTCTACACGTCTTAAAGTATCGTAAAGGTGAATTTACCTCAGTTAGTATATATTTCAACAGTGCTACATCCGTAAAATGAAAATATGCAGTCCACCAAAATACCAAGTAAAGTCGTGAGATTTTTTTTACCATTTTACTAGTTGGATCACTTCACCTTTTGAGGGCTCATATGTAGATACAATATTTAGCGTGTTACTCGTGTTCTCTGATCCACGTTTTTATTTCATGATTTTGGATATAATGATAGATTGAAAATTTGAATATGATGTATCGAATACAATATTTATTGTGCAAAAAATAAATTGCTATATTATTTTTATATGTAATAAATATTGATAGTTTTGACTATTGAAAAGTAATTAACATGGTTATTCATTTATTATAAAATGCTTTTCATTGATCCATTTGGTTAAATACTGCTTTGACGTCAATTGAAACCTTGGCTTACTTTGTAGTAAAAACAGTAGCTAGTTTTGACAGCGAATACGTGTTAAAGTGAAGCCACATCATTTTCTTAACTACTCATTGAAGTTAAAACACATGAGTGAAAACAATTAGTGAAATGTATTGTTTTTTTTTTCAACAGGCATTACTGGCAATAGCCCGCGTAGCAAATGCAGCCAAAGAAGCAGAGATGGCCAACAGTTTCATGAAAGGAGCCGTCAAAAGACCACCAGTCTCCGCCACCAGCGAAAACCCTCTTTCATCACCCCTAGACCTAAGTTCCGCATCCATCGCAGCTGTATACTCAACATCATCGTCCAAAAAACTGCGCCTTAGTCCCAAAAACGAACCAAGCAATATGAACGAATCAGGGTCGTCTTCAGCGGGGTCTTATGGAGAGAGATCACCGGCTGATAGAAGCAATTCAAATAACAAAAGTATCAATGGATGTGATGCCGCAGTGAAGTGTGAAAAATCGGCATGTGCCCGATCAGAGGCTGCCAGTCCTGGTTCCTCCGGGCGTAAGAGTCCAGGGTCATCGAGGGAGTGTGGTAGTTGTTACAGAGGAGAGCATAGAAGAGATTGTGGTGGTGCTGCATCAGATCCTGAAGTCGCCGGATGGAGTGTTGATGACGTGTGCAAGTTTGTCGAGAGTATCGATATTTGTGCTGAATATTCACCGGTGAGTTATTTAAACATTATTATTTTATTCTTATCAAAGGATTTAAAACATTCATTTTTTACTGTAGAAGTACTGAGACATGGGGCATAAAATTGTCATGTCTTGGTAAATTTTCGCGTCCCAAGACCGTCGTACTATATATTTTTTATGAATACATATTTAAATGAATATTTCTATTTATGAAGAACTGTTGAAAAACTGTTTTGAAATTATGTTTATATTACAAAAACTTAAAAATATACAACAACACAAAAATAACTACGTTGTTATTAATGTATTAATTTTATTTATGGTTTTTTTCCCCATGCTATGTGTTGATTTTTATCCAACGGTGTGCTGACAATGCGTCAACAAGGATCTCGCTTAATCTCAAAGCAATAATTATAGGTGCTCTGATGAAGGAGTAAATATTTTTATCACTCTTATGCAATTATATGCAATACATAAGCAATCGATTGTTACTTTATACACTTATAATATGAAACAATATGCAATTTACCGTAAATTAATCAATGTAAATGGCTAAAAATATACTACTGTATATAAAGAAGCTGTCGTAGATAATATATATGACAGAAATTGCAGTTATGCACTAATTTGATATGAGAATATTGTTTTCTCTTAAATAAACAAGGGGCTCTTGCAAGCCCCTCCGAGCCCGCTTCAGCCCACCCCTGTTTTTAATTCAGGGGATGTGGGTCAAAATAACTTCAAATGTCTAGCACTAAGAAAGACAACCAGACAAAGTAAAATTGTAATATTTAATATTCGACCATACTATAAACACTCTCGGCAACTCACGCAAACTTGTTCGTTTAAGTTGAATATTGCAAAAGATTACAATATTATATATATTTTTTAATCCATGTCCACTCCTAATGTGGAGCATATGGCCTCCTAATGCCTATCTCAAATGATTTTTTCTACAAGAACTGTTTGTTACTCAGCCGTTCAACCTCATTTTTTCTTTCAAAGTGAGTAGTAGGGAAAGAAGGATAAGACTAGAACAGGACTAATTGTTAACTAATCGCTATTGCTACACCCATTTGTCAAAGGATCAAAAAGATTGGAGGAGAGGAAATAATGTGAATTGATATCACAAACACCCAGTCTTCGATCACATTTTTGAATTGAATAATTCTCAAATTCACTGTGATCTTACCGGGAATCGAACCCAGACTTGCGTGATCGGTAGAGCATGCTCTAAACAGCTGGGCCACAGCAGGCGATAAACTGTATTATAAATTTATTTATTGATTTGTAATTTACTTGGTAGAACTCCATTATATTAGGGTAAAAATAGCAACATATTTATTTCTACAGTTTTTTTATATTTATGAGTTGATAGCTTTTTCGGCTTTCGCAATCGTCAGAACTTTGTATGAAACTGTAGAAATAAATACGTTGCTATTTTTACCCTATTATATTCGGCCGCCTTTGTGGCCGAGTGGTCAGCATTGTTGGCTTCGGTTACGGAGAACACGGGTTCAAATCCCGGTACGGACAGTTTTATAAATTGATTTTTCAATCGATTTATGAATTTCTGTTCAAAGGTATGGATTATGTGATGTCTTGAATTCCCCTTTCCCATCCATCCTATCCTATGAACGGGGCGTACCGAGAGCGATTAGCTTACCACTAGTCCTGTCCTAGCTCTAACCTTCTATCCCTACTCTCTTTGGAAAAAGAGGTTGAACAACTGAGTAACAAGCAGTTTTCGTAGAAAAACTTCTGTTGAGATAAACTCCATTAGGAGTCCATATGCTCCACATTGGGAGCGGACATGGTTAAAAAAAATATATATTATACATATTTATATAGCTTTTTATTACACATCATTCGAGGGATACTTGTGATTTTGATGACAAAACAACTTTCTTCGAAAAATAGTACACCAAGTCAGTAATTGTATGGTTATTATGGCAAATAAGCATCTGTTACAAGTACGCACAATAATCATATAAGAACTAATTTAATCAAAAGTCGATTTTTGAAGATTCTTACTTTTTTTTCATTACCTTCCGAATTTATAGTTATATATAGATTTTTGGTATTTGTAAAACATAAGTGATATAGGAAATAAAATTAGAGAAGTAACCATCGAATTCATCGAAAAAAAAATAATAAGTTCGTGCAGTGAATCGTTATATGCCACGTAAAAATGCATCCTTGTTAAACGAATGCAATTCGTCAGAGAATCAATTTATTCCAAATGCAATCGTTTTAATAGCTTAAAAAGAAACAAGAAAAAATATTTAATTTATAATAAATATAATTGTTTTTTTTTAAGCGAAGTCGAAAGATGATAATTTATGTAATAATGTATTAATAATGACTCCCGATGATGATATTAAATTCATCATTGCTCGGTAGCATTTTTAAAGGTTTTCATAATTAATAAGCAAAACTCGTGCAAATTGCTAATTGGTTTATGCAACACACGTACACTGAGGTCGAACATAATTATTATGAATATGAAGCATTCGTGATTGGTAAGTGAATGCTCGTACATATGTATTAATTAAGTTCTAATATCACGATTATCATTCGTCATTTATGTGGAACACTTTTAATATATTTAATCCTGAATATTTTCGTTTGCAAAAAGTGCGGTGGAAGTATTTTGTATTAATCACTTTTGAGGTGCTCACTGTCAATACACAGTGGAAAGGCAATATATACAAAAATTAAAACACTCTTTTTTTAATTTAAGATTTTGACTGAAAGTGTTTGGTGGAATTTCAATATTTAATTTGAATCGTTTAAATATAAACAGTTCAGTTAGGGTTCATCCGTGCACTTGAACACCTGAAGATGCCGAAAGGTGAAACCCGGGTCGTTGGTTACAAAATTTGTGTGAATGTACATAATTTAAACGATTCAAATTTAACTTTTTTTAAAGATATTTTCAAAAATATTCCTCATGTATTTTTGCTGAATTTCGACACAGTAATATTTTGTCAAATATTTTGATATTTTTTTTCAAGATATAGTGACTGCTGGCTGTAGTTTATTTACCTCTTGATAAATTACGGTTATGAACTACCACAATGCAGATAATGATAATCGACAAAATACACACAATTAATCTAGTAAATTTCTAGTTTCACTAGTTTCGATTTGAAAAAGAATGTTTTGCTTACGTTGAGATAAGAAGCAAAAAAAAAATAGCGAGGGACTGAGAATTGTGAAGGTACCATGCTGTGGTAAAGCGCATTGAAAACACGTCTTAAAAATCATGTGTGTATTATTTAAACCAGCGGTGGGCTGCCAATACGTTAACAGGGGGCTCGCATATTCTCACAGCAATTCTCGGTGTTCTGGGCAAGGAATGAATTTGTTTATCACTCCTATGCAATTATATACCATACTTAAATCGATTTTTACTCAATAAACTGATGTAACAGTATGCAATTCACCGTAAACTTATCAATCGGAATGGCTACAAATGTACTATACTAGATAAAACATATGACAGAAATTGCAATAATTTGATATGTAATAATTTGATATGATAATATGATAAAAACAGTACATAATAAATCAAAATCAATGTACAAAACCAATAAATAAAAAAGCAAAACCTAACAAAAATGTCCACTTCTGTAAGTAATGAGTTGATCAATATTGATTCTTCTTAAATTAACAAGGAGCTCGCCAGCCTTAGTAAAATTTAACAAGGTGATCGCGCGAGCCCCTCCAAGCCTCCCAGCCTATCCCTGATTTAAACTCATAGTCATAAAAAAAATACATACTACTCTTACGAATTGTCTCAGAAATGATGAAGATTATTCGAGAATTACCAGCTTGAAATACTTACTAGTATGATTTTGTATAGTTGGTATTGAAGTTGAAAATAGTATATTAAATATATACAATTACTTTACAAGTTGTTTGTACATTAAACTGTGTCGAATTTTACACTCATCAAAATCTGTGTTGCGTTTTGTTTTTTTTTTCCAAAAGAGGTTTTTTAATCTTTAATCACCGCTTTGAAATTTCGAGCAGGTCAGTTTTATCGCAACGCATAATTTCATTAAATACAGTTCGACGGTTTGTTTTAATCTCTCTTTTTGCATTACTGGCGTATCCAAAATAATTATTTCTGCTTAACTCTTTCAGCACGGCGGGTTACTTAACACAATCAACCCACATGCCTAAAAACACAGTGGTATGCATATAGCGTTTTTCCAACTCTTTGCATTTTTTCTAAAACAATTTATTTCAAGACTAACATAACTAGAATAACAAAGTAATCAATTTTAATTTTATCCATAGAAGCTTATTATTATACTACTAAGAAATGTAGATCCATATAAAAATAAATAAATAAGGAAAGGTTGTAGTTCTGACGATGGCGAAAGCCAAAATAGCTATCAACCTTTAATTTTTTAAAAAACTGTTGAACTGAAATACCTTGATATTTTACCCTATTAAATAAGAAAAGCATTCGTATTATTTAAAATAAATTTTATTTGTATTATAATAAGTGGCTGTCAAAGCTTTAATTAATAAAAATTAAAAACATGACTCTTTCATATTTAAAGTTGAAATTGCAGAACTAGGTCAGTGTGTTTGATAAATGTTATTTCAAAAAAATACTAAAGTCATTTGTTTCTTCGTTGTCAATGGGTTAAAAATATTGCAATCTGGTTCTGACACGCTTTTTACACCCAATTTACTCTCGATTTGATATTTATGTAGGTACATATTCACATAATGGCGTTTCTTATCAAATTTACCTTTCATTATACACGCATTAATATGGTAGTTTATGCACATACATTCGGACCAATTTACATGTTGAGATGTTACGGTAAATATTTTGTAAATAAAAATGGTGTTTTAAATGTTAAGCCCTTTGAATATAGCGCCTTTGCGAATTTTGTCACGAAACAATTTCAATAGACATTTTATTGGCTTTGATATGACAGTTGGCGACCTGAACTCTTTAACTAACTTATAAATTTAATATAATATGAAACATTCCATGGAGAAAATTTGACCATATGTTACATTGAAAAACAAGTAGTTTTACTGTAAATTATTTCGATTCAGTCACTATTTTTTCAAAGGGATTTAGTATAAAACGATTGTGTTAGAAAAGGACAAGTAGCAAATCACGATTTCACGAGTTGGGTTCCGGGAAGTGGGGACGAATTCCATCACCACAGTCTGTCAATTCATGATGGACTTGCATTTTATTTAAAAACACTGTTTTTATTACTAATTCATCTTTTTTAAAAGGTTCGTCACCGGTTTTAATGCTTGTCATGAGAAAAATCAGTATTTATTAATTATTAAAAAAATGCAAAAATAGTACAAAAAATATTGTTTTTACAACAATGTTGTACAAAATGCCTGTTCATCAAGAATTGTCACTTAAAACTACGGCCTACTAGGGTAAATCTTGGAAAAGCTGAAAGCTCTCGCGTCTTTGAAATTTTGAAATCGACAAAAAATTGTTTGAAAAATCCCAGGATTTCAAAATCGTCGATCAAAAATTTCTTAATCTTGAATCCTGATTTTATGCACGATTTTATGTTGAATGTTCAATTCCGGGATTAGAAAAATTGTCAAATCTGAAATCCCGGTATCGCAAAAGTGTCCGGGATTGAATGCCTTAGTGAACACTTCGTAAAAAATTAAGCATACAAATAAATCAGCGCAGCTATACAGAAAGTGATAACTAAAGGTACTATCAAAAAAATCGCTGATCTCACTGACCAAAATAAAATCCAAATAAAGTGTAGCTATGATAAGTTGTGATAAGAGAAAACAGTTCTGATCTTCTTTAAAAAAAATGAGAAATTAGTGCAAACAGTGCCCATGTCATGAACTATCAATACTACGCAACCGAATATGACAAGCGATTTATAAAGCCTCGGCTACAGGATCGACTGAAATATTTGAAAAAATATTTTTAATATTTTTTTAATGAATAATTTCAACATTGATTGTTCGTTTTACAACTCGTTGTATAACAGTTGCTCGATATACGATACGTGACAATAAACTTGCCGGTCACAAAGATATTAAAACAATCTTTCGACATTTATTTGTCCAGCTTCCGCACGCTTACATTCCTCGGTTGCGAAATTATCTGACACAAGCCAGGGGCTCTTAAAACACTTTCGGCTCCGGCTCAAATCAGGTAAAACTGTCCCGCATTATTTTTGAAGAATTGCATTTTTTCTTAATTATTTACTAAAAGTGCTATAAATGTAAAATCACAAAGTCAAATTAAATGAAACTTTTTGTGTTTGTTTGAAAGACTATAATTATTTACTTATTTATGACATTATTGCCAGAATTTTCTGCTATGGAAAGCCGTATTACAATTTTCGCACATGTACCGAGTCTTACGCCTTTTTTTGCTTGGCGTACACCTTGCAGGTTCAATTGGACTTATTTATTTTATGCTGTTGCTATTAGTAACAAAATAGTTTTAGAAAGTATTTTTGACATTCTTTTTCATTCAATATCTTAATTTAAAATTGAAAATTAGCTCGGAGACTGCACCATCATGTGATCTTCAGAAGGACAAATGGACGCATCAAATTCGTTATGATATCACTTTTAGGGTGTTCACTGTCAATACTTGGTGGAAAGGGATTATATTAATAAAAACACAATATTCCTTTGTACTTTATTCCACTTTATTTGTCATGACCGGTTTCGCGAAACCGGTCATGACATATTAAATAAAGTGGAATGAAGTACAAAGGAATATTGTGTTTTTATTAATATCGTTATGATATTCTTAAATTTTGGTTGGTTAAATCAGAAACTATTTTTAATAAAAGTTATAATTAAAATACTGGTTTAGAATGTTTTGAGTATCTGCTATAATGATTATACTGAGTCTTTTATGAAAAAAAATGTTAAATACCACAAATATGTCTCGATTTGAAAGCATAGCGCATCACGTGAAAACACGGTTCCGGTATCCAACGTGTTAATTCCGCGCTTACACTATCAATAGGTTGAATCAAAAATGTGTTTAAAAAAAATAATCTAACCTTTCGAAATTTAGTGTGCCTCGGGCATTGGCTACCTACTGTGTCGTGATAGAGATCTCTGAGGTGAGATGGAAATCGACAAGTGCTGTCTGGTTCAAATCAAACACTAGCCACTATTGCGAACTCATTTTTGTAGAATGATACCTTTCACCACATTAAATATTTGAGAACCAGTGGTATGTATTTTAATATTTGTAACTATATCCGCTTCTAATTTGGAGCATATGGACTCCTAAATGATTTTACACAAAAACTGATTGTTCAAAAAAAAATTAAGAAGTCGACTGAATTTCAATGTTAAATTTGAATCGTTCAAATTTTAAACATTTACAAAAGTCTTTGTGACTTACAACCTGGGTGTCACTTTTCGGTATCTTCAGGCGTTCCAATTGTATGAATGTAATTGGCCTGACAGTTAGTGACAAAACTTGTGTTAACGTACAAAATTTTAACGATTCAAATTTGATTGTAACTTAGTTACTAAATATCTCTCTTTTTTTAAAACATTAAAAACATAAGAACAATCTAAGAAGAACTTGTAGTTAGAAAATAATACTAACTACGCTTCATTTTAAGGCTTCGATTAATTGGAAGACATTTAAACATCGTACACATTCTGGTCTGTGGCACAGTGGTCAACGGCGTTTGCTTTCATCGCGGATCTCACGAGTTTGATTCTCAGTACGAACAGTATTTTTTTCAATTTTTGCATCGATTTCTGTTCGAAAGCATCCTTTAATAACGCGGTATAGCGAGTATGGTAAGTCAACAACTAGTCCTGTCTTAGTCCGTTTGTTTCTATCCTTACTGTATTAAAAAAAAAATAGAGGTATAGCAATTGCCTAATTGAGTAACAAACAATTTTCGTTGAAAATCTTCTGGTTAGATATTACATTGGGAGTGGACACCAATTAAAAATAATATTTTGACTCGTGTACATTGCATTACATTTACCACAAGAAAATTTATAAATTCCGCTTCTACGTAATTACATTACTATTTTTAAGTTATCTTTTGATGTTACCAAGATGTTATATATATATCACTTTTAGGGTGTTCAGTGTCAATACTTGATGGAAAGGTATTATATCAGTAAAAACACAATATTCCTGTTACTTCATTCCACTTTATTTAATATGTCAGGAACGGGTGTTTTTACTAATTATATATATATGTGTAATATAATATATATATACTTATCCATGTCTACTCCCACCGTGGAGCATAATGGAGATATCTCAACAAAAAATCTACGATAACTGTTTGTTGCTTAGTCGCTCAACCTCTCTTTTAGTAGTAGGGATATAAGGGTAAGGCTAGGATATTACTCGTTGTTAACTAATCGCTTGAAGGATCGAAAAAGTGGAAAGGATTTTTTTCACAAAAAAAAAAATGCTGATCGTGCTGGGACTCGAACCCGTAAGATTCGGCACGGAAGCCAGCAACGCTTACCGCTTAGCCATATGATCTGACAATAATGAAAAAATAGTTATCTTTGTCTTACAAAACTGTGAGTTACACTAATGGCAATAAAATAAGTAAAACTATTTTTTACGAGAGTAAATATTGTTTTGTCGATTCCACGAAACGATTAGTGAATGCTGTGTAATGTAATTCTATTTTTCGTATTTATGGATAATATCACTGTGAAAAACATTCAACTTAAATGTCAAAACAACCAATCACTTAAGCAATATTTACTCTGAGTTAAATTCGCGGTAATTTAAATAAACATCACCGTAATTGTAATGAAAAAAAATAAATAAACGCGGTGTCGATTACTGTTATTATTTTATTCATGATTTATTAAGAAATCATTCATTTGACCTTTGCACTCGTGATACAATTTTTTTCCACTCAAAATAATAAAATAAACGCTCACAATTTATAATATCTTCAATCTAAGTCCCACGCCTTTGCGCCAGGCACATCGGCGTTGCCCAATCCTAAGAAATGATCCTCTGTTCGACATCAAAGGGAAAATAACTCAATCACGAATTCTTACATACGAAATCGTGTAAGTCATATCTCTATGCTTTTTGTATTGTTGTCGTTTGATGTGTATATGAATGAATGATATCTGAAAGCGACGTGCGAAGAGTATTAAAAAAAAACAAATTTCAAAATATTCACCTGTAACCTTACATTGGCAGTCTATGTCTGCTTAATTTTTTTTAAAATTAGCTTAGCTTTTCCGCAAGTATTGTCAATGCATCGTAATGTGTTAACTCTCGCGGCTCGGAGACTAGAAAAATACATCTGCCGATGGGGGTCGTTTAGGGACCCCAGTGGTTTCCTCATTATTGGCCTTATTATGAATTTCAAAAAAAAAAAATAGTCTAAAGGCTTTAAAATATCTCTCTGCATCATTCCTCATACATTTTTTTTTATAAAAAAATCGTGTTTTTTTAATAAATAATCATATTTTAAGTTGCGCGTAAAAAAGACGTCATTTCAGTGCAAATATTAATTTGCTACTGACGCGCTTTGCTTTGCGGCGTTCAGTCTAGTTATCTTACGAACGATCGCTGATAAGCGGGCGCTTATCTCTTATCTTATCGTATTTATATAAACTAAAAAAGGTCAAAAAAACTTTAATATAAGAATACCTTAATTATAAAAATTGTATCACCCATATTAAAATAGATATTTAAGAAAATGTGGGTATTGTGGTCGCATTTCTTGAGCTAAGAACCGGAAAAGTTAACATAACACTTAACGGATAACATTGTTGTAAATTGAAAACTTAGATCAGTGGAGAGGAATCTGCGGCCACTTGGCTACTCTGATGCGGCCTTTTGGCTTGATCAAAATATTTACATTGATCAAAAAACTATACGCAAGTTATTTTGAATTTTAACCTTTTTATAAACATAGGTTTGCTTGTTGTTAATACAAAGCTATTAGCTGACATTCTATTGTAACGCATCGTAGAACTAGGCTTCAATCCCGAGCATATGAAAGTAGTATTTGTATTCAAGTCTTCTTTCTTCTCAAGTCCAATCCTCGCATTCATTTTTAGAGGATATAAGTACTTCTATAAAAGGTATATGGGTGAAAAATCTACAATCACACAGATCCATATTTTTGAACAGACTTTCATAAATTGATTGAAAAATCATTGTCTGTAATGAGATTCAAACCAGTTAAAACCGAAAACGAACCCAACGACGTTGACCACTTAAAAACGGATCTGCACATTATATTATCTGATTTATTTTAACTTAATAATATAGACTGAAGAAGTCATTTAAGCTCTTGACTAAATATATGGGAGAGAAATCTACAATCACACAGATCTATATTTTCGAACCGACTTCCATAAATCGATTGAAAAATCATTGTCTGTAATGGAATTTGAACCAGTTAGATCCGAAGCCGAAGCCAACGACGTTGACCACTTAAAAACGGATCTGCACACTTATTTTAGTGAATTCTATAATATAGAATTAATAAGTAATTTAAGCTCTTGACTTAATAAATGAGAGAAAAATCTACAATCGCACAGATCTATCATTTCGAACAGACTTCCATAAATCGATTGAAAAATCACTGTCTGTAATGGGATTCGAATCAGTTAAATCCGCAACCGAAGTCAACGACGTTGACCACTTGACAACGGAAAACTCTATAATATAGAGTTAAGAAGTAATTCAAGCTCTTGACTAAAAGCAGCTCTCGCTGAAACACTTCGCAAAGAATCCATCTGATACCGGGAATAAAAAAATCTTTACTGTATTATTATTCACTTTTCGGTTAATAATGTTATCAAATTTAATAAACACTCTTCAAAAAATTCAGCCGTAGCAATCAATTAATTCGTTTATCAAATTTCATCCGACGTTCGGAGGTAGATGTTTTTAATATATCACGCGAAACGAATAAAAAATTTGCAATATGATTTTTCGAAATTTCACGACAGCGCCTCTGGACCTGTAACAGAATCGATTTGATTGATGATCCATTCGTGGAATATAAAGTGGGTACAAATCTATTAGAGCTAGTACATGATGAGGTAATCAAAACATCTTTTTGAAAATACCGCTTTGTGTTTATTATTATTTTCACTTTACACGTCTTATTGTAATATATGACTAGCGTTACATTTCATATCAAAATATGGAAATAAATTATTTCAGTATTGTTTATTTTAATTTTCTACAGCAAAATTGTACACGGTTCATTTTTTTACTTTACTTAAATGTCAAATAAATTAGTTCGTTTCATGTTTGTATTGTAATATATTGCTAAGATAACATAAAGCATTTTTTATGTTCCAACTATTGTCAAATAGTTACTGCCAAAAGTTTTTCCAGTGCTACAATTTAGAACTGAAGTGTAACACGATTGCTATAAGTGTTTATAGAAGTTTATAGAATTTTAGAAAATACTGTGCTGGAACTCACTTTTTTCACTCAAGATTTTTTAGATACTAATTCAGCATTTGCGGATTAATTAAGTCCTTTTGACTAATTGTGTGGTTAGTTATAATTATCAAATAAAACTACTTTTTATAAAAATGAGGGTTGATCTATTTTACCTAAAAATAGTCAATTTGATAACATGTATACAAGCAATGCTAAAAAATAATATATATTAATGATGTACAGCAGTTTTTCGTAATTTACTCAAAACATGAAAAAGCTTTCAGAGTGCTTTCTACAACTCAATGAATGATCCAAATATTAATGTCAAATTCAGTTTAAAAATATTCCAGTGAATAATTTAACGGTCTAAAAATTCTTTTGTAGATAAGTATAAAAAAAATATATACCTTTTGCGGCTGCACTTTTAAAAATCGTATCACGCTTTTCTCTCGTGCGGTTTTAATTTTGTACGTGATATCGTTTTTAAATAAACTTTTGCTTCCGCCTTATATATTGTAACAAAACACACGCAGTAAATATTATTATGCATAGCCAAAATCCAAATAGGGCCTTCAAAAGTAGGCGCAGGTTACAAGTAAAAGGTATGGATATTGACAATTATTAAAATGGTAGCATGAAAAGCAGCTAAACAGGAAAGATTTGTATAAATCTTTAGTTTATACGTAGACGATGCGATAGTCTTGTCTAATGATCTGTTTTGATTCTCAAAAAGGCAAAACAAGTGTAACAAGTTGTAGCAAAAAATTGAAATAACAAAGATATCAAATTTAATTATATATATTAATAATATCTATTCAATGAACAAATGCTATCTTTGCAATTCGTTTGTGTTTTTGCCATGATAGAGTAAACCTGTGTCATGTTAAAATTATATACTGAGCCATACTACTTAGTCTGTAAATAATAAATTTCAATATAAATAGGAGCACAGTTTTCCCCATAAGGTTGTGCGCTGTGCACGTTTTACTTGGTTACTGACTTATACGAGATCGTTTATTAATGAATTCAAGGAACATGCAATGCTCTCACTTTCTTCACTCAATGTTGAAACTGTTCTGCGCATTTGCATACGTTAGTTGCTCGAATTAATAAGAGGCGCATGCGTGAAGTTTTCCGCGTCATAAAATTGACACTTAGGGCTTTAGTGAAATTTCAAAAATCATATCACGACAGAAAATGATATTTATTAATATTTTTAAACAATAACTCTTGAACTATTGTCAAAAGTTTTACTTCTACAATCATAAAAACTTCATTATAGTCTTAAAATATCGTATTTCAAACATTACTTACTTTTAAAGTAAAATCACTGTTCATGAATACTTAGTTGAAAGGTTTTATATAAAAGAAATAAAGCACTGTTTTCTTTTTATTCCATATTTATTGATGAAAACTGATGAGTGAAATCGGTCTTGATCATATATAATAAATCTGGAATTATTTTATTTTTTTAACTAAACATTAATGTTTCTGATGCCTTATTGCAAAAGTGGATGACACTTTTTTTTTGAATCGTTCAAATTATGTACACTCCCACAGATTTTGTCACTAACGACCCGGGTTTCGCCTTTCGGTATCTTCAGGCGTTCAAGTGTACGGATGAACTTGAACTGATGACACATTTAAAATATGTGATTAATTAAAAATACAACAATTTTTTAACTTCACATTTTTTAATAAAGTGTTTTATTATAAAATAAAATGCCTTTTCATCAAAAATCAACAATGTTTCGTTGGATTCAAAATAATACAGTTTTTATTATTGCGCATAATATTTTTTTCTTTTTAATATCCAATATATTATATATGAGCCCTCAAAAGGTGAAGTGAGCCAACTAGTAAAATGGTAAAACTTATCTTTTGGTCTTGGTTGGTTTCAATCAAGTATTAATTTGGTGTTTTGGTAGATTGTGTATTTGTATTTTACTGAGATAGCAAACACAATTGCAACGTGTTTTAACTGAGGTTACTTCGCTTTTAAAATATTTTAAAATGTGTAGAATATTACAATGCATCTTTTTTTTTTTCTAAAATACCACTTGGCTCACTTAACATCTAATGGGCTCATATAATAGAAATAACATTCGAAGTCAACAATAACTAAACACAAATCAAACGCAGAGTTGTAAATTTCGTCATTTTATTCCATGCCGATTTTCTTTCGCTAATAATATGCCTACAAGCGTAACGTAGTAAAAGTTTTGTTTGTAATTATCTTGCGTGTATTTCGTGTAGATAAATTATTTATTCTCTACAAAAAAATCTGACCCGAAAATAATATCAAAACACGGTTAAAAATAAAATTCAATTTCAATAAAGTAAGAATATATTGTAATACTTTTCATGTATGCTTATTACAAAACTGTCGCTTTGATTTGATTTATGTTAAATTGAATCATATATACAAAATTAAACACCAATGGTGAGCCACCTGTCATATTTAAATTATTTTAAACTTACAAAAATGAAACATATCGACTGTGGAAATGAAAAAGGACGTAACCCTCAATTTTCCAAAACAACTTTTTTTCGATAATCACAATGTATACAACTTGACACACATTCTATCAAAAGGATGGAAGCTGAAGATGCCGAATAAGTAACTAAATTTAGCTTTTAAGTTAGAAAAAGGTGACCTTGTAAAAAATTAAAACCAAGAAAAAACACTGAAATAAAGGTTTTTCCGAGACAATTTCTTTAATTAATATTAGGTTATGTCAATTCAACATCAGTTTAGAAGTATCCGTGCACTTCGAGGTTGTGTATAATTCATAATTTGCATATGTCACAAAATCATCAAAACAGGTTTTTAGCGCCTCCTGTAAAATTTGATATGTGTGGGTTACGTCCTTTTTCCTTTCCACAGTCGATATGTAAGTACTATATTGAAGAGGACAGGTAGCTTGACATTTTTATATTTATTTTCTTTGAGATTTTCCCTTCCGCATACAATTAGTAATTAGTACAGTAAGTGTTTGTATGTTATCTCTGTTAGTAGAAAATGAATAAAACCTTTCCTCCATTTTTAAATATTTATGTTAAAAATTCGAATTAAGTTGTAGTTTTTTTTATAATTAACCTTATTATAGTTTATCTGAAAATGCAAAACATGCGGTACAGATCGTTTCACAACCTGTGAAATAGCACAATTATCAAATTAAATAGGACCGGTTTCGCTTATGACAATCACTTTCTACGAATTTCATTTGCATAAAATTATGTTCTTTGTTTAGTATAAATAGTGCTGTATTGATGTATATTCTTATCAGATGAAAATGCTGATCAAGAGCGAAACCAGACCTGATCACATAAATTAATGAGGAATTAAAACAAAAGAGTGCTTATTTTTTAAAACATAAAGCCTTCCCATTGATTAGTATTGACATTGAGCACATTAAAATTGATATTTAATTCATATTAATATATATGAAAAAAAACTGTATATTTGTTATTACAGCTAAAGCCAATGCGCCAAATATATTAAAATTAAAAGATCATACGAGATACATTTATTGTAAGTCACTCGAGATTAATTCAAGGTAAATTCACTTCACAAACACTCATTCTTAGGGTTTAAAATTAAATTTGATATTGACGTTACCGTGAATTGAACCAAGACCCACCTGGTTGGTAGAGCGAGCTCTAACCAATAAGACTACAGTGGGCGAATATAAAAACAAACAATCACAAAGATACAGCGGAATCAATCAGTTTTTGAAATAGTTGATCCGTTTTGAAAGGGCTAAATACTTCGCAATGAGTTTAGCAATAAAGATGGGCTTGAACACTTGGCATTATTTGCAAATAAACATATTCGCATTAAGTGTAAAACTGAAAGCTTTGGCCACGTTACATATTCATGTGGCACGACTCTGCCCCAGTTCTTGTTAGGATGTCGATCACGTTCGCTAGTTGTCAGTACTGTGCAGCAGGTATTTCAAACTTGCTAACAACTATAGAGTAACATAAACAGTTTACTTTGTAGCTTTATGTTAGCCTGATACGTTCAAAAACATTTTTTCCACGACTATTCTTCCTGTACGCCTGATACCTTCAAATAATGAAAATGTTTTGGTAGAAAAAGATAAATCAAATTAAGAATCTACCTCTTTATACATTCTGTTATCCTGACTCCTGTGCAATCTTAAATTTTCTTTCGATGTGGAGTATATAGTCTCTTAATGGAGAATACGAGAACTGTTTGTTATTCAGTTGCGTAACCTATTATTTTTTTCAAAGAGTGTAGTTAAGGTTAAGACAGGGCTAGTGGTAAGCTAATCGTTCTCACTACGCCAAAGAGTGGGAGTATATTTTCTGCGAGCCTAATACATTTGGAGACATAAAACACAAAATATAAATTGATACGTCAAAACTACTATCTAAATTATTGAATTACGAAAAACGATTGTTAGCAAACTTGAACATTATTTCAAAAATTTAATAATTTACAATTTAAAAACGGCAGGGCTGTCGATATATGCGCCGAGGTCGATTTCTACTACTGTGAAAAATGATGTTAGCAAACTTGAACATTATTCCAAAGATTTAATAATTTACGAAATTTCTAGCTACTACAAAAAATGGTTGTTAGCAAACTTAAATATTATTCCAAGAATTCAATATTTTCGAAATTTCTGCTACTACGAAAAATGATTGTTAGCAAACTTAAACGTTATTCCAAAAATTCAATAATTTACAATTTAAATACTACAGGGCAGGGCTGTCGATATATGGCACGAGATATATTTATTTTATTTTTAGAATTTCTGGCTTATTCAATAAATAGGTTTGTAATTTTCTGACTACATACTTAAAAATGCAACAAATATCCCCCCGTTGAGGTCAACGGGCTTACAGCTAGTCTAAATTATTGAATTACATTTGCAGTACCTCTGCGTTAAAATCCAATTTAGACACAAACTCGACAAATTGTTTTTTTAATAAATCACATATTTGGATTGTTATTATCAAATCCACGATACAAACTCTTTTAACTTATACATATATAACTTATGCAGATATCACAATTTTTATCATAATTATCATTGTATTTTATGTATGATATTATCATACACATTAAGTTAAATTTGTAATTTTTTCATAGCCTGATACTTACGTATAAAAAATATGTATATTTTTCTCTTACGACTTTTTTTCCTGTTGGTCTGATATCTTTAAATAATAAGTAAGAATGTGTTAATTTTTCATGTTTATCTCGTTATAATTTCTGCTATCCTGATAATCTTACTTACACTGTTAAATTGTTTTGTATCATAATTGAATTGGTAACGTTTTTTCGAATAATTTTGGTCGGTAAAGTTGTTAGGAACCTCACAGCCCAGCACTGATTTTAATCTATGTAATAATATAATATTGTAAAAAATAAATTATAACTTTATGATCAAAATAGCGGTATAAAATTCTTTAAAAAATACGTCATGTCATAATTTATAATAATTTAATACCTACACATTTTATTCGTAGCAATATCTTACATGATCTATAATTAAATAGTTAGTCGCATTTCAAACAAAGAGCTTTACGAGATAAAATTTAATCGATGATTGTAATCTATTGTTTAAAATATCTACAAAATCACTCTCTCTCGAAGTTGTTATACTTTGTATGCTTCTGGTGTTTCGATAATATAGAAACATGTTTCTCTTCACACTTGCGGCTCAACGGTGGCAGTTTAACTACCAGGCGAATACAGCCTTCAAGAAACAGGGTTGTCAAATGTTAACGATGTAACGGATCATTATTTTTTTTAAATAAAAAGCGTCAAATATCTCAACTAAGGATCAAACAAAATATTAAACGCTGACGTTAAACAAAAATTGTTATATTCAGTATCGCCGAGTCTTCGACATCTAATATAAAAAAAAATGAATGTTTGTTTGTGCGATTGCAATAAAACTTTGACAAACTTTTTGCTTGCACTTCCGGGAAGGTTATGGACATAGTAAAATTAGCTTACATTGGGTCTTATATATAAAAATCAATATTTTGACAACGTATGCTTGTACTTGCGCGAACGTTATAGTAAAATTTACTTACAGTAAGTAGCGCGTGTCTCGTACCATAGACAATCGGCAGCAAACGTCAAACAGACAAAAAGAAAACATGCTTCAATAAACACAATTAAAACACAAACACTTTCTTTCTTTGAGTGTCATTGTAACGCTTGCCGGGAACCGGTTCGTACACGAGTTCCCAACCTGGGGGTCACGAGGGTTTTCTAGGGGGTCGCCAATTTTTTTCGATTTTGGATTTGAACAGCAAAAGGAGTTTTGGAGACAATCCGGGGAAAAGTATAGCAAATCGAGGATTTCAAATTCCTCGGAGGTCCTCTAGTCGCATGGCTTTTATAAAAATGGGTCGCCACCCGAAAAAGGTTACGAACCTATGGGCTAGTAGGTTATAAATCGTTTACCGTTGAATCACCGGTTCAAAACTATACACATTATTTTTTTGTAATTGCATGTTCGAGGTATTACACTTTTTAATTTGAGTCAATTTAGTGACACTTATTCATAATTTGCACTGTAAATTGTAAATTATTTGCAATACCAATTGTTTATTACACATTTTTATTTAATTTTGTTTTATATATATGAGGAAGGAGCAAACATTAAAAAAGTGATTTGTCACACAAATACGGAGCTTGGGAGAAATGATGATTTGAGTGTTGGAGAATTTACGATTTGCTTGATTTAATTTTTATATGAAAAAACTATGTTAGAACAATAATTTTGATTTCTATTCATAGATTTTATTATGGACTATCAGAACTGATAAAACGGCATTTAAAAAAAATGAATGTTTGCTTCTCAAATAACACCGTTAAATTTTAATTCTTATCTGTCGACCTGATATTTCTTAAATAAAAGTTGAAGTAGTACAAAGGAGTATTGTGCTTCTTAAAATGTACAATAACTGTACATAAAGTTAAAATTGAGAAGAATTTACTCAAATTTAAAAGTTGTGATTTGTAAAATTTCTTTTAACAAAGCAATTGACCTTCTTTCAAAATAATGTTACATTCTTTAACCCTCCCCAGTATTAAAAAAAGCATAGTAATTGTTTTGCGAAGTATTTACCACATCATAGATTCCGCAACACCACTCCCTTTACCCCATAGCGACTGGCTCAATTATAGACGGTCTTTAAGAATGTTTGATTTATAGCATAGGTAAGCAACGCGTCTCAAAACAATTTATATTGTATATCCTGTGTCAGGCATCTAATTGCCGGTCTTCTTAATAAAAAGAGGCAATTATTCAAATTCATCTTTATAGTTTATTGCAATCATTATGCATTCGACATTCTTTTTTTATTCACCGTCGATTTAGAGAATAGCAACGATGATTTTAAACAATGTCTCTTCAATACTACAATCAGGTAACTCTGATTTGATTGTTTATGGAGAAATAAAACTTCATTTTAATAATAATCATATAATTAAGTTCATTGCTTAAAAATAAATGAACAATAATTTGATTCAATTGAATATTATTCAATTACCTAGTTATCTAGTTATTGAGATGGCGATATAATTTCTGTTATTGATTTAAAAGTTCGTAAAAAGAGTTGTGTGCTGACCCTATTAAGTGAGTGAAACGAGATCATTTCTGCTCACGAATATCGTTAGCAGTTAGTGTTTAGTTGCATAAGAATCTTCGGGATGCGCCAGTTTAAAATATTTTGAATTACTCACAATACGTGTATGGAGTGTTTAATGAATAGATCATTATGTTGTTGTTTTCGAAAGTAATTACTGTGTACCCTGTCTTGTTACAGTGAAGGTGGTAACACTGTAACAATTATTGTTGCGAACTCTTATTATGTACAACATAGGCAAAGCTTTCACAACAAATTGGACATGCGCAGCTAACCATCGAAAGCTTTTAACGCTACATACACATCGAAATTGTTTTGCTACTGGATGGGTGGTTGTTTGTTTGACGCGAATTAATTTGTTAATTGTAAGATCATGTCATATCTTTAAATTTAATTTAACCAATATTTTTAATAACGTATTTAAATCAAAATCACAAATCTTAAGTAAGTTGAAAAATATGAATGTAACGAATTAACCCGTAACATGCCATCCTAAAAAAATACGTTCCCTGCCATGATGGCATCCCAGTTTCACTGTTTATTGACAGTATTTAAACCTAAGTTAGCAGCTAAATAATAATTTAAAAAATGTATATATGCTAGAATACCTAAAATGATAAATACTTATTGACAATATTAAGAGAAATATTGAATGATTTAATGGCTCAACTATTTACGATTGTATCATGGGCATGGAGGTGTTAAAATCGAAACAGCATTTAAATAGCTTTCTTTGTTCATTGTTAATTAGATTTATTTGTGAATGGCTTATAAATTACCCCCTTTCAGTGAGTCTACCCCAAAAAACAACATGGCTACTAATTGGTATACGTCAAAGCATTAAATATTATTCGTAACTTTTTGAAAGGATGGAAATCTTTTAATTCGTAGGGTTTTCAAGTCAGCCAGCAAGCTAAAAGAAGGTCTCACATTTTTAATAATTGTAAAATCTATAAATTCCCAAGTATTTTTAGTCACTGAACTAAAAACAGGTGTTATACTTAAAATCCATCAATTTATGACTTTTTCCGAGTTTCCATTCCCGGGATCACAAAAGTCTACAGCCCAAGAATCTTAAACAGTTTGACAGCATGATTTTATGTTTAATGATAAATCCCGGAATCACAAAAAAGGTCCGGGATCGGATTCTCTAGTTCCATCGTCTCTCCATAACAACTGACGCAACAAGACGCAGTCTTGTGCGTTTCTTAATGTTTGAGCTTTTAACTGTTAAACCATTTCACCCCCAATATTCAACGCAAGTACTTAATCACTTTTAGGGTGTTCACTGTCGATACTTGGTAGAAAGGCATTATATTAATAAAAACACAATATTTCTTCGTACTTTATTTCGCTTTATTTAATAGGTCAGGGCCGGTTTCGCCCATTGCGAGCATTGTCAACTGATATTAAAAATACATATATTAACTGTGCTATTTATACAAAATTAAATTTAAATAAAAGGTGTAAAAAACCATTAACAACGAAAAGAATTTACAAATAACAGTATAAGTAACTATATAATTTTTACAAAATTATAATGTTAAACTTCTGTAACGTATAATTAAAAAAATAATAAATTTGAAGTGATGAATGATGGTAATTATAAACATAATTAAAATTTGGGACATTTTTAACGAAGTGAAATTCTACATTACTAAAGTAAATAACCTAATGATAATTTTGTGTTTTCCCCGCTTCCAAGTAATAAGTCTGTGTACTTCAACAAAATCGACAGCAATGAAGATTCTGAAAAAGACATTTTTAAAAACCGTATCAACTCTTACGAAAGAAATGAAATTTTAAAAATACATATATAATATTTAACCTCAATTTTCAGTATACGGTTTTTCTGAGTTATTCTCAGGTGTCAAGATTCGTACAAGTATAATGCAAGCGTTGAATTTTGTTTTATTTTTGTACAGCTGTGTGTCCTAGACCAGTGTTTCTCAACCTTTTAGGGAGCGTGGCCCCTTTTGAGTGTCTTTATTTTTCTGTGGCCCCCATACCATTGTTTTGTATTCCCATGAAAATTATAATTTCAAAAACCCACCTTTTTTTAGCTCTTCCGAGACTTTCGAATCTAGAATGCCAGTAATTTATTTTATTTACGGATTTAAAAAAAATAGCTGCGTGACGTCCGCCATTATGCTCTTCCCTTTATCGTTTTATCAATACCCGTGGCCCCCCTAAACTGTGTTGTGGCTCTCCAAAACAAAAATAAATCTCTGTGGCCCCCTTAGAACATGCTGTTGAGAAACTCTGTCCTAGACAGTCCGTATTGATTTGAGTACACAAATATAACATATTTTACTTTATTTTCGTTAGTCGTGCAGAGTTTGCATATAATCATACGAGTAAAAAATTGAGTAGGCGGAGTTATCAATAAATAAACGTCTCACATATATCATCCCGTCAGAATAGCACGTACGAATTAAATCGTTTCGTCAAAGATTAAATGGAAGGCGTTTTAAAGGCGAGCAGATACTCACTTTCGAATTACCACAATGAAGATAGCTCTTATGCAACATTCGAGAACGATTTTGTGCAACAAACTGTGTACATGCATTTGTGCTCGCATACACACAACACACTCACGCTCCCATTGCGGTCGTGTGATCTCGTTTGAGAGTTTAAAAACACACACTCATGCATAATATGAAGCTTGTTTTATTTGATAACATTTATCAGAGGTAAAGAAGAAGCGAATAAGGTATCGACTGTGGAAAGGAAAAAAGACTTAACCCACACATCAACGAATAAAATATAAAAAAACTGTAGAACTAAAATACGTTGATATTTTTACCCTATTAAATTAGGGTTCTACCAAATGCCAAATCAATAAATTAAATATTATGTTGAGCATGTTTAATGAAATTTTCAATTGCAATCACAATTATTTTCACTTGAATTCAATTCAAATGCTATCAATATTTTCACATAAAGATCGATATTTTATTGATTGACTTGGCATTTACTTGGTAGAACTCAATTACAATAGTGTAAAACTAGCAACGTATTTAGCTCTACAATTTTTATATTTATTAGTTGATTGCTATTTCGGCTTTCGCCACCATCAGAGTTATGATTAAGCTTACATTTTTCTCAGCTTTATATACTTTCTTTATGTAAGTTTAATCATAGTTTTGATGATGGTGAAAACCGACACAGCTATCAACTAATAAATACAAAAACTGTATGACTATTTTTTACCCTATAATATCGATATTTAAATGCTACATACAATATAATTTAGAACTTCGACAGAAGGTGCTTGATGGAATTTCAATATCAAATTTAAATTATTTTGATTCTGTACTCTTCCATTTTTTTTTTCGTTAGCGATCCGGGTTTCGCTTTTCGGCATCTTCAGGTTTTATACAGTGCACGAATGCACTTGAACTGAGTGCAGCAAACGGTTTGTATCGTTTATATACAAACATATAAGTGAATTATTGTTAACCTAATTGATATGACTTTGCAAGAATTTATGACATTAATTAGTTTTAATGAAGTTAAGTGTGACGATTATAATTATCGCGTATCTATGAATAAATTATATAATAAGTACTAAATTACCAGACAATAACATGAAAATGTAGAACATAAACTACATACAATATTTTTGTGAATATTTTGTTTTTTTAATAAGATGTAGATGTGATGCCTATTAAGCTGTCAGCTATATTACACAATTCTTGTGTACTTATGTATATTTATTTAAACTACGCTTTGAATTAGGGCTTTCCCGCACGCGACCCGTTTGATATGTTCATTTGGAGTGTCTGAATAGTATATCGTTATACATTTCAAAGTAATCTGTCACGCGTAAGTCGTTGCACTGAAAAGCATCATCCTCTTCATGGGCCATACATCACTTTGCTATTCACATTTTTGCAATTTAGATGCAACGAGCGGCGAATGTAGGTTGCGTCGATGAATACGTTACGTGTCGCAATCGTTATTATTGCCAGAGCTTAAGAATAGTACACTACCTTTGACGATGCATATGAGATACGCCATGCTACAAAATTTTAAGACATTAATCGAATGTATAACAGCGATTACCGATAAAATACAACAAAGTAATTAGAATGTTGAAAAGTTGTCTAAGAAAATCGTTAAATATCGAAAAAATATTATTTTTCGGGATCGACCGATTTTTGCTTTGCAGGTTTTTCAGGATTAGGTCAGGGGTGGGGAACCTTTTCTTCTCTAAAGGCCGCATTCATTTTTCTGATTCGACACAAGGCCGCAGTAAGCATTGACCTGGGAATCTTTGGCCGGAAACAATTTCTAAAGCCCAAAATTACTAGCGTGGGACCTTTGTTTTTTTAGGTCTTCCAAGGATTTTTCAAATTCAAAATCTCCTATTCAATTCTGTTATTCTGTAAAAATTACAAAAATTTACAGAATTGGCCGGAAGGCCGCACCAGATTAGCCAAAAGGCCGCAGGTTCCCCACGCCTGGTTTAAGTTATGCAAACGCATATATTTTTATTGGAAAAAATATGTTTTTTTTAAATGTTAGAATATTATTATCAACCTGATTTCTCAACCGACAGACTAAATTGTTGATTTAATCAAACATTACGTTTTTAATTATTAAAATACAAGAAACTTAATGATATTTTTAACAATGAATAAAAGAATTGATCAATATTTCAATAAAAGTGAACGTTCTAGAAAGTTTTAATGTTTAATTATAAGTAATAGATTTTTATAAATAAAATTTAACACTTAACATTATATTGTTATATTTAATTGCAAATAGTAGTTAAATATGAACTGAATTTCCAATAAGTAAAACGGTTACTAAGATTTCTTTTTTTTTTATAATGTAAACATTTATTAAAGTAAATAGAATATTAATGCATGTAGTGGCAATAAATTAATTTAAATGGTTTTTTCGTTCGATATTGCCAACCGTAAAAATCTTACAGTATATAGTATTTTGATATTTGATCTACTTAAGAATTGAGTACGTTGATAATAATTAACTTCTTTGGTTGCATAACATGGTCAAATGACCAACTTCGATATCTTCAGTTACAGAGGTCACAGGTTCAAATCACAGTACGCGAATTGATTTTTAAATCGATTTGTGAATTTCTGTTAGCCATATTCTTCTATTCCTACTCTCTTTGGAAAAAAATGAGAGGTTGGGTAAATGAGTAAGCAGAAGTTATTGTAGAAACACTTATGTTGAAATAAACTCCATTGGAAGTCCGTATACTCCATATTGGGACCGGACATGGTAAAAAAACATTCATATTTACATTAAACTTAAAATAAATTTGTAAAAATGGACGCCAAAACCAGAAAAAATGTAAAACACTGTATTCACGAAAATTTACAAATATGTACATAACATTTAGGTATTTGGGTGAATCGTTCAGTCTAATCAATATTACATTTAATTTAAATAAGACAAATCACAGACAAATAAAATATTTCGTTATTCGTGTTTTTATTTATTTATATAAAGATTTCGACTAAAGGTGCTTGGTGGAATTTCAATATTAAATTTGAATCGTGCAAATTTTGTACATTCACATAATTTTTATCACTAACGACCCGGATTTCGCCTTATGGCATCTTCAAACATTCAAGTACATCGTTGAGCTTGAACTGACGTTTAGTAAATGAATTTATCGTGCTTATATAATAAATAAATGTATCACTTAGTTCAGTGCTTCCCAACCTTTTCTATGCCGCAGACCCTTAAATCTGAAAACAATAATCTGCGGACCCCCGAAAAACCCCCAGGGGTCCACGGAGCCCAGGTTGGGAAGCACTGACTTAGTTAAAAGCTATTAATGGCGACATGGAGTTATTTAATGTGATTATCGTTAAAATTTTATAACACGGAAATGCATTTAGATTTAAGTGGTTGGTAATTTCAAGAATTACATTCATTTTTATCGCAGGAAAATGTATAATAATTTTATGAAATTTATTTAAATTGTCTTAAGAACATGTATGGTAAAAAAGTGGGGAATTTGGCAGATTCACCTGTCAATTTAAAATTTGCAAACTACTTAACTGAGACCTATTTCATTTACATTCATTTACTAAGCGTCAGTTCAAGTTCTCCGTGCACTTGAACGCCTGAAGATATCGAAAGGCGAAACCCGGGTCGTTAGTGACAAAATGTGTGTGAATGTTCATAATTTGAACGATTCAAATGTGACCTATTCATTTCTATTTTTTTTTTGGTAAAAAAACTAATGTTCACCCGCGTCGCGTTATGATGTAAAATTGTTCTTAAAATAATAATTTCTCACGTGACATGAAATTACTCAGCAATATGGTTTGATCAAATGAGTATTGACTTTTGAAAATTTACATTAACTATAACTAATACTTTCGATGGATTCGGCGGTAACTTTGTGGAAGTTCATTTTAATATAAAATAACTTAGATTATTCCACGTATTGTGTTACAAAATGTGTTTTGCCTCTTTCAGAGGCATCCTCAGACATTTACTTTTGCAAATGCTTGCTTAAGTACGAATGATTTTAATTTTACTATTCTGATATATTATAATAACAATCAAATAAAAATGGGAGGCAAGGAAGGGATGATAGAAAAACAAACAAACTATAATGGTAATGCAAATGACATTCACATTAAGAATTGATTAACTAATGAGTTGCATTAATTAGGACGGGTTAAACCGTTAGAAAATATATTTAACAGTTGGGAATCACCTGTTTTATTCAAAATATTATTAATTAATATTTCTTTATTGTTAATACTTTTATTTATTTCTAAAAACTCTAAGCTATTCATTTTCAACCTTTTTTATTTACTCGATGGAGTATTTCTACGTTACCGTTATGATTAAAATTTTATTAAAACTAGTTAACTATACGTTAGTATCGTCAGAAATATTAAAATGACAAGAATGTCCAGTCAATTTAGTTATAATTGAAAACGTAAAAGCCTTCAATCAAATGTAATTATATATTCAATAGAATTATAACTGTTAAATTTTATTTATAAACGCCATTTAATCTTTGCCTAAAGCTTAATACTTCTGAATGACGTCTTTCACTTTACCGTCACCATTTTATTGATATTTATCTTGTTTGCAATAGCAATTCAGTTATAAATCTCCTCGACTTATAATACTTCGAAACCGTTTCTCTGAAATGTAGCAAAGTTTTGAAATAAAATAATTTTAGTGCAGCTTGTCAGACATTGAATACTTACTTGTTTCCATCGCACCGTTATAACTATACCAAAGCTTTCTACTGGCGTAATAAGGGTTTTATTAGCATGTAATTTTTGTGTCATTTATAGTCAGAATCCCTTGCAAGATTTTATGAAACACTTAATACTATTTATTGTCTGAACAAAACACTCACATTTAAAATGAATTTACTTTCTGTAAAATATACCTACTACAGTGGAACCCCGATCTACCGTTCTCGCATTGTTCGTTTTCCCGCATGGATCGTTTATTTTTCATAGTCCCGGCCAAACACCCATAAGAACAATGTAAAAGAATCCCGCATTAATCGTTCCCCAATTTACCGTTTTCCTCGATCTATCGTTTAAATATTTTGGTCCCGTCACGAATATTATCCCGATTGACCGTTTTCGTTGAATATGTTTCATAAATAGTTTTGCCTCGCATTTTGTTTCGCGTTTTTTTTCAGTGGAATCCCGATCTACCGATCTCGCTATTTTCGTTTTTTTGCATGGATAGTTTATTTTTTCCTCGACCAAGACCCCGTCATAACAATATTTCACAATTCCTAGTTTATCATTCCCCGATTTACTGATTTACTCGATCTATCATCTAAATATTATTGTCCCGTCCCAATTATTGTCCCGATTGACCGTTTTTGGAGGATATTTTTTTTTTCGCTCTTATAGTTTTACATCGCATTTAGAAATAAACAAATAAGTTATTTGAAAATTAAACATTTTTTTGGTATTACCTTTAGATTTCCCGCATTATCGGTTTCCCGCATTATTCGATCATTTATTACGGTCCTTTGAAAAACGTAGAATCAAGGTTCCACTGAATAATATATATGTTTAATGCGATGCAATTGAAAAAAATCAAATTTAAATACAACCTTGATATTTCGTAAATGCGCCAGTTTCGTTTTCAAAACGTATATTTAATATGTAAATAGTTGTAAATGACGAAACTTTTTAATAAGGTGAAAAAATATTAAAGTACTTTAGTTTTACCAATAATATATCGACTGTCGAAAGGAATAAAGACATACACACACTTTTTTCAAAACAGCTTTTTTTCTTAATTAAGATTTCGGCTGAAGGTGCTTGCTGAAATTTTAATATGGCTTGTATTTTTCTGGTCAGAATAAATAGTCATAATTTAAATGAAATAAAAAAACCTGACCTAACCTTACCTAACCAAAATGGTAATAAAATATTCCGACCGTTCATATTTTTATTCTGACCAAAAATTGATTTAAATTCTGACCATTTAATTTGTTTCCTTTTAACATTTAATTTGAATCGTTCTAATTATGTACACATTTAATTTTTAGCCTTTTTTTCGATAATCATAATGTATACAACTTTATATACGTTCTATCAAAAGAATATAAGCTGAAAAGGTTGAATTACTATCTAAATTTAGCTTTTAAGTTTGAAAAAAAGAAAAGTCTGTGTTAATTGCGACCAGGAAAACAGACTTAAAATGTTTTTTTAAATATAATAAATTAATATTAGATAAAGTAAATTAAAAATCAGTTTATCAGTTTACATGCACTTAATTGAGTATTAATTCATAATTAGTCTTTGGCCCAAAATCATCAAAAGACGTTTTTTGTGTCTCTTGTAAAATTTGTTGTGTGGGTGACGTCTTTTTTTTCTTTGAACTTACGATTTTTTTTTTTTGATAGCTATTTCGGCGTTTGCCATGATCAGAACTATGTTTCAATATAAATTTACTCAGCTATACATACTGGATTAGAAGAGATACACAATATATCCTGTTATTAACTCCATTATCTTAATTTATATTTAAAAAATATAGTATTACTAATACTATAATTTGTAATATAAATTAGGATGTTAACCTACTCTTTCATTTGTTTCTCTCGAGATAAATGCTCCCTCTAAGACAAGAGGTTAGCTGCGCGGACCGATCAAATATTAATGGAATAACTGTCTTGTAGTGCGCGCCAACCAGGAATGAGTGCGCGGGGGCTTTCCAACTTTTGCGCACGCTGCTTAGGGGAAACGTTGCTCGAGATTCGTCTTCTTCAGAAGTAATAGTTGATTTAAATGAAGGATAAGTTCATTATTTTTTTGTATCTATTCAATTCTTTCTTTTTTGGATACGCTCAGACTTCCATCATGCCGCGTACATTGTGTGATTTCGTTTATTCTGTCAAATAATGCAAAAAATATTGTAAAATAAACCGTTTTATATAACTTTATATTTGATTCAATTCAAGTAAATATGTGTGTTTATTTGCATTATTTGCTGCATTTCCACAAAAAGATAGATTTATATGTTTGCACTAATAGTATTACGATTATTTGAAAAGTTACATTATATTTTATCTTGTTTATCATACGCGATGACACAAGCGCCATGAATTTTCATGTGAAGGCTGTGTTCTCTCCACTCGTAACACGACATCGACAAATTATTATATTCGCGAGGAAATAAAATTGTTATTTACAATCGCGAAACCTGCATTCGGCTTTAGACACCAACGCGCGGGTATGACGGAAACCTGTAACCTCATAATTTCTAGATCTGGTTTTTGCGTTCAAAGGTGTGTCGACATCAGCGATTCACAAACATGAAATTATTTTTTTTTACATAGTATTTATGCTAGCTATTATCTCAGCCAATAAAGAAGATGGCTAAATACTTCACGGAGCTCATTAATATTAATCGACGAGCTTAAAGACAAACATATTTTCTTATCAAACTTGTTAACAAAAATTGCTCCTTATTTTGTTTATGGTAATATTATACACGCTTCAAGGATTTTTTTTATAACAATTCAGTTTTTAATTTATTTGCGTAATAGTTCCGTAATATAGCACTGTTATCGGACAATTTATAGTAGACCATCCAGGCCTTTAGCCGGTTTGTCAACGATATTCTCTATGGATACAGTGGTCATGAGTTTGAATTTTAGTATGAGCACTTGCTTATACTGGAAAAAAAATTGATACATTTGTATTCAAAGTCGAAATAAAATTTTGCGAATAATTCTCAAAAATTGTAATTTTACCAAATTCACTATAATTTGTAAGCAAATTGAGATATCTTTACAAAATTTAATTTTCTTAGCTTCCAGATACTTTGCCTATACGCATATATGTGTTCGCCGGCCAGCAACCTTTGTTTTTCAAAGGCTCAAATACGCGTCCACGGTCGTTAAGCTGTTAAAATGATTTTGTAGTCCAAATCAACATATGAAGCACAAATGGTTGTAGAAATTATATATATTTTTAAGTGACAATAGTTTAGTTTGAATGAAGAAGCTTTGAATCTCGAATGAACTTGAATCAGAATTGTGTGTTGAAATAGAATAAAATGATACATCATCGGTAATTTTCTACAACCTCATATCTCAAAAAGCACAAGTTTTCGGAAGACACACACACATACTTTATTCTATCGCTACCGCTATAGTTTACTATTGCTTTCTATCGCTATATAACACTACTGAAATAATTTTTCCTTAATATCTTTGAAATAGTTAATAAGAAAGGAAGCAAAGACGTTTCCATCAATGCCATCTTCTCATTTATGATTAAAATAGCACATTAACAAATAATTTGCTATTTTTTTTACTGGCCCATCCATTTGTATAAGGTTAAATAAAGCATGACATATATTTTTTTTTTTGGAATACAAGTTTAAGGGGTATGTATGTATTGAAATTCTCAATGCATTAAATAAAAAAACTCAAAACTGACAAAAGTTGAGATACGTGCCCGTAGAAAATTAAAAACGATATGGCTTTCTGATTGTTGATTGTAATTTAACATCAGATTTACAGTTCACATATAAAAATTGGGTATTCATAAAAAAAATGTCGTTTATGACAATGTTTAAATTACTCTTAGCGCTACTCATTAATATTTATAAACATAAAGCTTAACTTTAAAAGCTTTTTTAATGTGTGTTATCTTTTAATTATTATTTAATATGTTTTCTAAATTGGCATTAGTAATAAAATTTGTTATTGAGCGAGTCATTTCTGACTTCTTATACCTCAAGGGTGTCTAATCTGTTTTGCTCTAGGATCGACTTTTTAATATGAAATTTTGATGCCAACTTGTTCTCTATTTCAATATCTACACAATCAATGAATTTTCGATTTAAAAACCTCCTTAAATACAGAGAAAACGCATTTACAAAAACGTGTTTAGTCTCAAAACATACTCAAATTCAAAAAGCCCTCAGCAGTTTTTAGAACTTTGCCAACAATTTTGGTTTTTAATCTTAGATTGTCAATAGAATATCATAGTACTTTGTTCAAATGTTATTTGTATCATTTGTAATTTTGTTTGTTTGATTGCACGATCAAGTGGAAAGAAAAAAAGCTGTGTAACTTTGCTACATAAATTTAAGTCAATTGATGTTAAAAATATGATGCTTTGTATCACGATCCCAGACAGTTGCCAAGAAAAAGGGCTATTCGTATAATAAAGATATCCCGCGGCTTTACCTTCCGGCCGTTGGAGGTTTCGCCGTTGGTTCCCGCTGGGCCACTGTCATCGAAATGCTTCCCCGCGTTATTTAGTGTCATTGAATTTCATATAATAATAATATCTACTCGATTTTGATATTACCATTCAACAAATAATGCTCAGTGCTCTGTTGTATTGCTGTATCGAACATGGGGATTAATTGATTGTCTACCTAGTTGTTTTGTAAACTCCTTGGTATCTTTCATTTTATGTTCTACTGCAAGTACTGACTGTGATAAAGTTTTTGATTTATTTATTAAGTGTTTTTCAGGCAACGCCTTTAGTAATTCTGCGGTGCTATTCTCTCGTGTATACACCTATTTTGTCTGAAATACTCAACACGTCATTGTGTTGAACGGTTTGCATACTTAACAAGTGATTGTCTTGATTGCTTCAGAGTGCGTAGGTCATGATCAGTCTGGTTATAGCATTGTGAAGTAGATTTTTTCATTCAGAGCTATGGCATGTTAAAATACAAACTGTGGCAGTAAAAAGATGTACAGAACACAAGTTTTTTTTTAGTTCAAGTAAAATCCTCAAATTGATCCTTAAACGTTGTTTGGGTGACGTTTTTAGTCAGAAAGCTTTCATTTCTTTAAATGTATTATTTCATACTCAATACGGTAATACGGTGTTGCAATGTAGATCCTCAGCCCCCCAGTTGGATGATTCGCACGACTCGTGATGAACAATCAAACACTTTTCACTTAATTGGCAGCAAATCGTGACAATGAAAACAACAATATCATACAAATAAGGCGTGAAAAGGGCATAGTGTAATGGATAAGTGCCTAAGCTTACTCTAAGTGGAGTGTTAACAAAAGCGCCGTCACCGGATGTGTTCGTTCATTTTTATTGATGACTCGGTATATCCGAAAAATAGTGTACTCGATAAAATTAATCGTATATGACAGTGGTGTCGAACATTTTTACGCGCGCGTTCCAAATATGCTATGTGACTTTTAAACGTGCCGAGCAAAAAATAAGTTTAACATGCATATTTACTACAGTAAAATCATTTTTTTTTAAATTTTATTTAAAAAAACCATATACATATTATTATTTACTAACCGCATTCAAGGAATTCGTTTATCGAACTTAATACGAAAGTAATTAGAAAAACACCCTTCTACTGTGAAATTTATAATGTACTAGCCGGTTTCCGCCAAGCATTGCAATGCCACTCAAAGAAAGAAAGTTTTAATTGTGCTTATTCAAGTGCCTGTTTTTTTTGAATCGTTCAAATTATGTACACTTTCACAGATTTTGTCACTAACGACCCGTGTTTCGCCTTTCGGCATCTTTAGGCGTTCAAGTGAACGGATGAACTTGAACTGACGCTTAGTAAATGAATGTTTCGTGTTTATATGAGAAATATGAATGTTTTTGTTTTTCTTTCTGTTTGACGTTTGCTGCCATGGTACGAAACACGCGACACCATTAATTGTACCATAACCTTCGCGCAAGTGCAAGCATTCGTTGTCAAAATGAACTGTATAGAAGACATACAAACATTGATTTTTATATATAAGACCTACCTACTGTAAGTTAATTTTACTATGCATATAACCTTTCCGGTGCAAACAAAAAGTTTTTCAAAGTTTTATTGCAATCGGTGTGGCAATGCATAAGGTACGAACAAACGAACATTCATTTTTATATATTAGATTAGATTGTCGGTTACGATTTTATGCCTATTATGGCACGATACATTATGTTGATAACAATACTCACGATTAGTAAAATTACAAAAGAAGTACAAAAAATATTTATACCATGTAAGATTTAATATCAAAGATATTATTCTAGTAATAAGCGATATAATTAGGCATTGTTGAATGAAAATTTTACTGTTAAAAATAAAGATCATCGTCACAATGTCTTACCCATAAAGTAATGTAAGTTACTGTGCTTTTATGGTATAGTAGTACTCTCAAATGTCAATAAATTGAACGTTTACAAAGTAATTGTATAGTTAAAGATTTAACTGGACTCTGCTTCAGAGGTGTTAGCAAATGAATTATTTTGTTGTTGAAATTTTATTGGCTATTTCATTAGACAACCTTTAGAAGACATGCTGTTTCCAGAAATCAATCAATGCTGTCCACAATTTATAGCTTGCCATTAATCTCAAACAAAGCTTATGCGAATGAAAGATAATCACTGGCAAAATACGAATTGCTTAAGCAATTGGATATAGTTATATTTAATAAAACAAATTTATTTATGTACATATGTTTGCTTTAGCACATTTTTTTATTTTCACTTTTTGTAAGGATATTGTTTGATTTTCACAGTAAGATGATTGTATTCATCTTCAAAGTTCAACGATTGTGATGATTGCCAAACATAAGAACAACAATTATTTATATATTTGAATATTTCTCCAATTTATTATTTATATAACGTTTGCCGCTATTTGAAAGCAATTTCTGTAATCACGTTTCATTTTGGTAGGTCTTATTAAAACCCACTTTTACGTTTTAATTTCCCAAAGTTTGCACTTGATACTTGAAGAATATAAAACTGGATGAATATAAAAATGGATTCGTCAGTAACTTTATAAAAATCATTTTAATATAAAATAAAAAGTTATCTCTTTTTTTTTAATACACTTTAATAAATTTTTAATGAAGTCGGCGGTAACTTTGTGGAGGTTTATCTTAAATGTGATATTAATTTTGATAAATTTGTTACTCCACTTGTTGTGTTAAAATTTGTGACATGTTTGCCTTATCAAAAACCTCGAAAGACCTCCTTTATTTTTTAAACCTTAAAATATTCTGTCTGATAATGCTTTTCAAACAGGTGAAACACGTGTCACAATTTTTAACACAGAAAGTGGAGTAACAAAGTTATCAAATTTAATTTCATATGTTCTTTAAAATAACTTTATCGTTCGATTTTTATAATAGTTAAAATAAGCTTAACAAACAGGCGGAACACGTGTCACAACAAGTTACACATCTAGTGGAATAACCAAATTATATATTTTCTCAAATTCTGTCTTTTGACTAGATTTTTTACATGGTAAGTGGGGTTTTAATGCAAAACGTACCATTTCCAAAACTCGAACTTTTCAGTTGAGTCAAATAAGACGAATAAGACAAAAAAATAACATTTGCATAAAAAGATGATTTCCATTTTGAAAACGATAATCTTTTAGACATTTTTTATTAAAACTAATAAATCCAGTTGATTCATTAGGCTTGAATAAACCTATCTTCATACCTAACTCAATATAGCTCATAATTTAAGATTTCGACTGAAGGTGCTTGGTGGAATTTCAATATTAAATTTGAATCATTCAAATTCAATATAGCTCATTTTGGAAATATTACGTTTTGCATAATTACCCCACAATTATGGTATGTGCATTTGTATGGAAATTGCTAACTACGTTTAATAAACAAGAATGGTTTTGTACAACACTAATTCCAGTTTATCTTTTTTATATAATTGTTGAAATATACATATATGTACCTAGTTCTTTCCTACAGTTAACTTTAACTTGACAGCAGCAATTTGCCACTGTTTTGCTCATTTGTACACTTGATTTCTCACAGAATTATTGCATTATTAATTTAGCTACTGCATCTAGAAACTAGTTCTAGCTACCAGCTACGCAGTAGCTCTCATCATCATCAGAAAATATGAATAGATAAACAAGGAGTGAACCGGAACATCATATTATTGCAGGACAGTGAACACACGCTCTCTTGTCAGGGCGGTTACTTATAAATATAATTCAAAGAGAAATCACCTGGTGTCAAGTATAGGTTGTATACGCAAATGAAAGGAGAGCGATAACAACCCGCTTAAGAGCAATAAGTTTATCTTATCTTAGGAGAGATGAAATGGAGATAGGTAAAACTATCAGTTTTCTTAATCGTTATTAAGTCAAGCCATATTTGACTATGGAGGATTTGGGATCATTTTTTATATAAAGAGCTGTAGTATTTCAATTTTTTTTTTACGAAATACAAAAAAAAATTAATGCATTCAAATGCAAATCGAAACTAGCAACATGTTAGTAGTTATAATTTTGCCGTTTTTAAATTCTTATTAGCTATGCAAAACTGGTACTGATGGTTGAATAAAATATTCAACATGTACTTTTTCACAATGACGTTGTTAGTTTTAAACTAGTTTTATACTGCAGCAAATGCGTTTTTAATAGTTAATAGATTTAATAAAATCATCAAATATTGTTGATTGATATTGTGGCGTAAAACCATCGTCAATAGTCAGAAGTATCTCAAATTATTAAAATATACTGCTTTTTTGGTTAATATGTTTTTATTTAACGCAAGAATTTATTTGGCATTGCGAATGTCACTTCTAGTCTATCTAAAATCATACGTTTTGTATTCATCTTTACTTCCGAATAGCTTTTTCAAATTCGCCAAATTATGAAAATTATTGATTTATTATTGAAAAATATTTTGACAGAACATTCGGCGTTTTTTAAAAAATATTTGCAGAAAATTAATAATTTTAAAATCCGACGAAGTATAAATTTTTTTATGAAATATTAACAACGATTTATAATACATATTTTTGTTAATAAAAGTCGCAGCTCATATGTAGCTAAAACAACAAGATCATAAAGCGAGGCTTAGTCTGGTCTACAACGTGTCAACCAACCTAGAGTTTACGAGACAAGTAGAAATTTACAGGTCCGGCTCGGTAACAAATGCCCACGTTTGCACGTATATATAAACGATGTTTATTTGCAAAGTGAAACGTCTAACTTCAGGCAATCAAAATGTTTTACTATGTATGATATCCTGTTTGAAAACTAAACGTTACAACAGCACTTAGATAGTTTTTGATAGAAGTTTACAGTCTATAAAATAAACACTTCTGTATCTCTGATGTAAAATTAAAATTAATAACTTTAGTATTCCGCTTGCTGTGTTCCTAGTTTTAAAGTTTTTCACTTCAAATTATAACGTAGTTATAAGCTTAAGAAGTACCTGAACATAATTGGCGTTTTCGTATATTTGTTACGTGTTTTATACCCATAGTACCCATTTTCTCCCAATTCAATTGCAAAAATGAAGCGTTGCTTATATTGAATATTTTCCACACTCCAATACTCATTCTTGAATTTCCTCATAAGAAGAATCTGGTCGACTGAATTTAAGCAGTCCTACCAAAGAAACCAGCAAATCCAAAAATGTGTTTTATGCTCTCTTTAACCTTTCCCTTACTATGCAAAAAAATCACAAGCTCCTGAGCTGTGTATCCGTTACACACCAGGCAAACAGGAATGAATTACAATTATATGTAGTACTACTGCAGTAATGTTATATAATTGTCATGATTCACTCCCGTTTGCCTGATGTGTTACGGATACAGAGTTCAAGAGCTTGTGCTCTTTTTTTGCATAATAAGGGAAGGGTTTAATACCGGTAGAAAGAAATCAAAAACGTCGATGAATTTGATGTAAAGATTATTAAATATTTTGCAGTCGTATTTTTTTGGAAAGGACATAACTAAAAAAAAGTCGTCTCACATTTTACGATGATAGTATAATTTGTAAATTCCCGACTATTTCAAATAGACGACCTAAAAAAAAATCTCTTACATTTTTCAATAATTATGAAATCTCTATTTTTAAAGTCATCGAGCTAAAAAATCCCAAAATATTTCGAGAATCTCAAGCAATTTTGGCACGACATTATGGTGAATGATCAATCCCGGAATCGAAAAATTGTGAATCCTGGGATCATAAAAAGGGTCCGGGGTTGGATGCCCAAGTTTTGAAATCCCTAAATTAATATTTTCGACGCTCACCACCGAATGTCTGCTGAAAGCATCATTGTTGTATCAATGTTATTGACAAGCAGTACACATATTTAATAGTTCAGTTGAAAGTACTTTACATTCAACTGAACTTTTAAATATTTGTAATGTACACTTAAACAGTGATAGTTAAATCAGTTATGGTTTCTAAAATCACTTATATTTTTTATTCAAATTATCCGTTAATACATATACTTAAATGGACTAAAGTTTCACATTTTCACCACCCATAATATCAATTTTATTGCAAATGTTGATGGCCATTTTACAGCCTTATATATGAATAAGGGGTTTAATTATCTTGTTTTTCATATGCTTAAAAAAGACACTAGGTAGTATCCGATTTTGTTAGATGACACAAAGTAATTCATCTATGTATGTATTAATTTATTTATTGATTAAATTGGCATTTACATAGTGGAACTCCATTGTAATAAGGTAAAAAAAATACAAAGCATTTAGTTCTACATTTTTTAAAAAAATAGCTGATAGCAATTTCGCTTTATGCCTTCATCAGAACTGTGTTTAATCATACATTTACTCAGATTTATATATTGGCTTAGAAGAGATACACAATACATCCTGTTGTTTACTCTAAAATCCTAATTCATATTACAAAAAATAATTCAACATCTCTTCTTAGCCAGTATATAATGCAGAGTAAATAAAAGTCGGGTCCTATGGCGCAGCGGTTAGCGTTGCGGGATTACGTGCCATTTTTTTTTTTGGATATCAAATTTATGGAGCTTTAAGTACCAGGACGCACCAAGGTTCTTCCAGTCTCCTTCATCGATAAAGATTTCAAAAAATTGTAAATTGCATCCCCTTACCGTCGTTTGCAGACGGAAGGGCGCGATCACTACAGAGATAAGAAGTTCACGGGAACACCATATGCATTATTTTGCAAATCACATTCCATATGCTTCCTCCATACTATATCCGTACATGTACACACACATGCGCATACATACATACACACATACAGTACAAAAAAAAAATTAAACAAAGAGTCATTTTCGTGATGCTAAGTTCGTTCTAAAATTGACAATTTTAGACCACATAAGATCTATGGAGGGTCGTCGAGCAGGACTGCTCTGGGTCTAAAACGATTCTCAGGCAGTGTCTCGTCATAGTTGTGGAGATCAGAGATCGTTGGGTTAAAATATTTTCCTACCTCGCTGTGAAACTTTTGTGAAATTTCACGAACGAACTCGCGGATGGATTACGTGCCATACTTCACGGGTTCGAGTCCCAGTACGAACAGCAATTTTTCGATCGATACGGTACATTGCATATTCGTATTCAATTTAACTGTTTTAGTAACATTAAAACGTATAATTGTAAAAAAATATCATTCTCTCAGGTCATCTAAAATATTTTTGAGATTAAGCGAGCCCCTTGATAATATTTCGGCAGCCCCCCCCCCGCTGGTTATAATGTACCGAAAGCACAAAATTTATATATTTTTTTCTTTATTTCAGGTAAGTGAAAGTTTCTTCAATGTTTGTATTACCATACGAATGCATTTGGTAAGTTTTTTATGCATCCCTTATATTTACGTGATATTTGCTGATGACCGATCATACAAATAAAATAAAAATTGCCGTAGCAAATTGTTGAATATAACCATTTATTCTACAGTTTTGTTTACACGGTCCACTAAAATAACAAATACACTATTTTTATACGAGTTATTTGTTCTAACGCGATTTCCTGATAACGGATTTCTTAATAACAATAAATTTAACACACTTATAACAAACAAAATGCTCCATTAGATATAACACATAGGACATGCAGAAATTTCAACCGGTGAAAGCGATTTATGTACAGTTTCTCATTAAAATCCTTGTATATATATATCGACTGTGGAAAGGAAAAAGGACGTAACCCACACATAACAAATTTTACAGGAGACACCAAAAATGTGTTTTGATGATTTTGGGCTAAAGACAAATTATGAAATATACATAACCTTTAAGTGCACGGAGACTGATAAACTGGTTCTTAATTGACTTTATCTAATATTAATTTCATTTTTATTTCACAAAAAATCTTTTTTAAGGCTTTTTTCGTTATCGAAATTTTCACAGGCCTTTATTTTTTCAAACATAAAATCTAAATTAAGATATTCATTCGGCATTTTCAGTTAACGTCCTTTTGATAGAACGTGTATCAAGTTGTTTGTATACATTGCGATTATCGAAAAAAGCTGTTTTAAAAAAAGTGTGGGTTACGTCCTTTTTAATTTTCACAGTCGATATACAAGTAGCGATGAATAGTTTTATTTTTTCTCAACACATTTACAACGGTTTTTTACGGAACGTTTCTACCGAGTAAAAAAGAGTTGAATGTTAATAATTTATGACAGTGTTTAAAGAAATACATTCATTGCATTGTTTGTATTTGTTGAATAACTCGAAAGCTTTTCTTAATCATAATATTGCGAAAAGCTTTTGTTTCTATCATTCAATTGACCGTGTTATCCAATTATAAAATAAAAGCTAGCAATAAAATTAATTTAACGATCTAACATGGATTATGCGTGGTTTGTTTTGGTAAATATTTCACAGTTACAAATAACAATTATGGCAGAGATTTAATTGCCCCATATATTGCTTCTTGTTTTACATCAATAAATAATTTCCTACCGAATAGATATTTGCCCATCTTTGCAAATGGGCGCCGTAAATCAATCTCAGCGGCGATAAATTAGCTTCTCCCATCGTTACACTGTGAATTTTGAAACGTTTACTTACATTGAGAACGTGTTTTGTGCAAGGAATCTTGAGAAGACTTGCCAGATATTTTTATTAATTGCTAGCACGAAGCGAATTCGTCTAATTATTTCATATGTAGACTACATTTGCAGATTAATTAAACCATCAATTACGTTTTACCAAACAAATAAATCAAAGCTCATCTATACAACTTTTTTTTTCATTTTCAATTTTTTATAAATTACGTTACGATATATTTTTTTATTTCTAAGAAGTTTTAAATGTTGCTTTCTATAATATATTTTAACAGGTGCAACATTTTGACTCTCATAAGTTGTAATCATAAAATTATTATTTTCCCCTTACAAATATGTTGTGTTAGTTTTTTCAAATCAATCCATAATTAGTATGAATGAAAAACTATACCATTTATTAAAAGTAAATGAGAAGCTTCTGAATCTATGAATTTGCAATTTGAATTCAGTAAAACCCTCATTTACACTAAAGTCGGACCATGTAATTTGGTGTAGTGTATTTGGGGGAGCGAGTCTCATACAAAATTAGGAATTTTGTTTTTTCCGCGAAAAATACTAAACTAAGATTTCCCTTAGTTTTGCAATAAATAATATTAAAATAAAATGCAAAACGCACGCAAAATCCAGTACACAGCCAGTCGCCCTGCTATGCGTGTTGAATACACATACGCTAGCCAAAATTTGACTGTATGCACCGCACAGGTGATTGTCTCGTAGCAACGATAATGGAATGCGACCGTTCGATTAAGGGATTTGCGGCAAATATTTCAAGCCAGCGCGTGATTCGGAGTAGTAGTGTAATTGGGGGCTCCACTGTATATTAATGTTTAAAAATAAATTTATTTTTAAAGATATCACTGTAATTGATACAATTTTGCTTGGTGCCGAAAACGTCTTAGTATATTCAGTAGTTAATTATAATACTATTTCATTAATCATCAATTGTATGGAGCGCGAATAGGGACCTTATGCTGTGCAAAAATAGTGACCATATTTCAACGTAATTCGATGAATTCGGCAGTAACTTTGTGATAGTACATTTGAATTTGATAACATTGTTGTTACACTTGTTGGAATAACAAAGTTAACAAATTTGATTTAAGTATTTTTTTATTTTTAAAAAATATAATAACAAAAAGACAGTTAGTATAAGTCACTCTTTAAAAAAAAAAAGATTATAGATATATAAAACATGTATTCAAAGTTATATAATTGTATTTAAATATCAAAAAAGTATTGTGTTGCATCTACGGAAACTCAAAATTCATTTTTGAGTGTATTCAGCAAAAAATATTTTTAACAGAACTGAACGGCAAAAATAATTTATCTCTTATTCGAGTATCGCATTTAAAAATGAAGATTTTAAATTATACATATTTGCAGGTAAAATATACAATTTTTTTGCTTCTTCCGAAACTCAATAATCCTTTCAAATATTTTAATTAAAATTTGAAATGTATTTCAATCAATAAAATAACCAAATAAAAAATGTACCAGGGAAAAAGAACGATCGAGGAGGTATATATACGTGACGAGACGAATCCAGTGCACTCGATTCGCGCTGCAATTGTATTGATAACAATAATTCCGTTCAATTCGAAATGCTGCACAGAGCAAAGTGAATGAAGGTGACCACTGCCTTCTCATTAAATACCCCGACTAGTTTCTGAATCCCTGATACCATCGATTTTTAAACTTTGAATGTAACGAAACGATTGTTTATTTATAAACATATCGACTGTAGAAAAGAAAAAAAAACGTGACCCACAGTTTTTTTTCGATAATCACAATGTATCAACTTGATACACGTTCTATCAAAAGGATGTAAACTGCAAATGCCAATTTAGTATCTAAATTTAGCTTTTATGTTTGAAAAAAGATGAGCTTGTGAAAACTGAAACCAAGAAAAGAGACTGAAAAAAAAGGTTTTTTCTAGACATTTTCTTTGATTAGTATTAGAATATGTCGATTAAACACCAGCTTAGAAGTCTCCGTGCACTTCAAGCTCGTGTATATTTCATAATTTGCATATGGCCCAAAATCATCAAAACACATTTTTTATGTCTCAAAATTTACTAGATGTGGGTTACGTTCTTTTTCCTTTCCACAGTCGATATAGAGATTGATGAAATCCTTTGTGAAAAAGTCAAATAAAATTCTACGTTTTGTACATAAATTTTCTTAAATTTGAATCGTTAAAATTATGCACATTCACATAAATTTTGTCACTAACGACCCCTGAAGATGCCAAAATGCCGGGTTTTGCCTGAAGATGCCGAAAGGTGAAACCCGGGTCCTTAGTGACAAAACTGTGTGAATGTACATAATTTGAACGATTCAAATTTAATATTAAAATTCCACCAAGCACCTTCAGTCGAAATCTTAAATTATGTAAATTTTCTTGATACATTCGCGCATCGTATGATATAGGGACTTCAATCCCAGGATCCCGTCCAATTCTGTAATCTGGGAATTTGGGGATTGAGAAAATTTGAGAAAGTTTTGTAAGGGCTAAAAAAATAGCTCCCAATTTTCTTCATTTTGGTAATTCCGCAAATTCCTGTGGTTTTTAGGGTACGGAAATTCTGAGAAGAGCTTAAAAAAGTTCTTGCGTCATTTATTCCATTTGGAAATTTCGTCAATTCCTGAGTTTTTGAAATCGACTTTTTTTTAAAAAACATTTAATGATCAGGACCGGTTTTGACCATCGCTAGCATTATCAACTGATATATTGTATATTTATAGCGTTTGGGTTGAGAAAAACTGGTATTGGTAAATAAATATTGTAGAATTAGTATTTAAAAATTGTTATATTTCCAAAGAGTTTTTAGAGCATTATGGCAAAAAACGAAATAAAAGTTTCTAACTATTTTAGTAGCCAAGTAAACCTTTTATTT
>CM062835.1:3808743-3961207 GCA_031772345.1 Himalopsyche anomala | reverse complement strand
AGTAGTGTTATATATATATATGTTATGATTCACTCACGTTTGCCTGATGTGTAACGAATACACAGCTCAGGAGCGCGTGTTTTTTTTCTGCAAAGGAAAGGGTTAATGGGTGTTTTTTAACGCTTTTTCCGGTAACAGCCAATTTGATCAGTTTGGTTTGCCATTTTACCATGAGTAGACTAACGACAAAACAACTCTTGAAAATTGTGCAAATGTTTTTCTTTAAAAGTTATGCTCGCCAAAGTTATAAAAATAATTTATATTAAGACTAAAAAACGTGACTGATTGGCAGTGGCTTTTTTTTGGCTTAATACGCTTGGTGCGCACGATGCGCAAAAAGATACCAAGAAATATAATATTAATAAAAACACAATATTCTTTTGTATTTTATTCCACTTATTTAAAAGGTCAATACCGGTTTCGCTCATTGCGAGCATTGTCAACTGATAGAAATATAATTTGACAGAGCTATTATATAAAAATAAATTGAAATAAAAAGGACAATAGCTGTGCTAAATTATATTTCTTTTCAGTTGACAATGCTCGCAATGAGCAAAACCGGTCCTGAACTTTTAAATAAAGTGGAATAAAGTACAAAAAAATATTGTTTTTTTATTAATATAATGCCTTTTATTGACAGTGAACATCCTAAAAGTGATCAAGAAATATAAGGTGTGTGTGTTCTAAAATTCACACTCCTGACACTTACGCTCACGTACACACAATCACTATCTCTCTGCGTATGTACTAACTGAGAGTGTGTGTCGTATTTATCATTAACCAATGTAAATTTTAATTGCAATCATGACTAATCCAACTCTGGTAAAATACCTGACAACTTACATAGATACGTAATGTTATTTTTTTTATTTATCTCTGAAGTTTCCGGATTCTTGAATTCGACAAGCTTGTCGAATTGAGCCCCTATATATATCTTAGTGCAGTTGATTTTGTAACGACTTAAAAATATAATATAGAAGAATCAACATCTTAGTAAATTGACGTCTATTGTAAGTAATTTTTCGAAAGTACATTAACTTTTTTGCGCCATTGTGGCCGAAAATGATTTTTATGATATCGCATCTGAAAATATATTTCGTTAATTTAGGACATATCTGTCACGCTGCTGGATACTGCTGTGTACCCTAAATCGTGCGACCCAAGATTTGATTCCCTGACATTCAATTACTCACTAGTTTCAGAGCCAAATTGGATTTTTATCTTCCACCAAAGTTCACTTGCCTACATTTTGGAGTGATTCGGAGAATCCTCTATTGTTGGCAAAAGGAATGCATTAGATTTAACTGTGCTTTTGGTTATAGGATAATCCCCTACTGGCCTTCGAACAGATATCGAAAAATGCTGCTCGTACTGGAACTCGAACCCGTGAAGTCCGGCACGGAAGCCAACGACTATAGCCATGCTATAGACTGCGCCATATGACCCGGCAATCATTAGACTATAAATAAACGAATCTTAAATTAAATTAATTGTTTAGTTAATACGTATATAATTTATAGAAGCTGATACTCACAAGGCATATTCCTTTGGCTGAAGGTTTATCCAGTTCACGCGTAATATCGTTCGTTAGCTGACCCTCGCGGTCGTGACCAGTGCAGCAGGCTGACGTGTCGCCGTGGGTGGCTCAAGTATCCGGCAGGCCAGAGCATTTATTTAATAGATGACATACCTACCAGAGAAATATAATTAATACGCTTCAGATAGAAACAATGAAATCCGTTGCCGGGCTCTCAAAGAAAGCGATCGGTAAGCTTTTGCAACCGTCGGAGTATATTGATATTAATCCTAAAACATTCATAAATTATTTTCGCCAATACCATTCCAATTAGGGGCATCCAATTAACCATCCAAAGCAACTATACGGTTTATTTATTGACGTGGTATTTAGTTGGTAGAACTCTATTATAGTAGGGTGAAAATAGCAACGTAAAAAACTGTAGAACTAAATACGTTGCTATTTTTACCCTATTATAACTATACCGCTTAAACCGGAATAATTTTTATTACAAACCAATTGTAATACCATACAATCCAATAATCCGAAACAAAAATGAATAAAGGACATTTTTCACTTTTAAGGTGTTCACTGTCAATACTTGGTGGAATGGCATTATAATAAAAATAATAAAAGATTTTTAGTACTTTTTCCACTTAATTTATTTGATCAGGACCGGTTTCGCTCTTCGCGAGCATTATCAACTGATAAGAATAAATGATATGTATAATTAGCACTGTTTATTTATTTTTGCCATTTTAGACATTTTCATACAAGGATATTTTGCTTACTTATTACTTATTAACGTATTTCATATTTTATTTACATAGAATAACTAACTGGTTTCACTCAGTAATGAGTTTTTTAATTTGATCAAAGCATCGAATTATTTTCACCAGTAGTTGATAATACTGGATCGTGGCGATCTCGGTTATAACATTTATTTGGAACAAGTAAAAAAATGGTTATTTTAAATTTATTTGTATGAATATTGTCGAACATATATTTACATTGATATTGTTAATAATTATTTCAATTATTAACTATCACTAGTCTCGGTTCGACCTGGCTATCAAAGTTTGCCGACGCCTAATAGGTAGAAGCAGTAGAAATCCGGCCTGACGGAAGCCACGAGCGGCACCGAGATTAATTTCATTTAATTACTCTGTTGTGATAGAAATTTCCACACAACTATTGATAAAACAACCGTTTAACTCCGACGAACGATATTTAGAATGGTTTTCTCAGTTAATTGCTGTTTCAAATCGCTATTCAAAGTATTGTGACTTACATTAATTAATGGCGACTATAAAACAATTTAACAAAATGTTCAACTACTGTTTTTGGATACTGAAATTTCATAAATAATTACAGTTTTATTATTTATACCGCTGTACAGGGCAAAAACGAAATTTACAACGTAAAAGGGAAACATGTTATATACGTGTACTTGAATAAAACATTTAAAATGTATTAAATTTGAATCGTTCAAATTGTGTACATTCACACAAATTTTGTCACTAACGACCCGGGTTTAACCTTTCGGAATCTTCAGGCGTTCAAGTGCACGGATGAACTTGAACTGGCGCTTAGTAAATGAATGTTTCTTGTTTATATAAGAAATAAATGTATCATTGAGTTCAAAGCCATTGCTGGCGAAAAAGATTAGCCCATGGGAATGCCCACAAATTTGAATGGTAAGTAGTTTTAAGAATTATATTTATTTTTTTGTTGGAAAAGGTTTTATGATTATATTTATATAGGGTGTAAAAGTGGAGAACCCGGCATATGTAGCTGCTCATTTAAAATCGAAAGACTGTTCAGTTGCGCTTTATTTATTTCTAAAATTTCTACTTCCTCTATTTATTTCTAATATTGTAATTCCACCAAACACCTTCAGTCAAAATCTTAAATTAAAAAAATAAACTATTAATATTTAATAATTAATACCGTAAACTTGATTAATATGATATTATCATTATTAGGGTATTCTGATTTCAGAGCAATTTTTGGATTCTGTCACCGGGGTGGGGTCTCAAAAGTAAGTTGTTGCGAAAACCACAAACTTTTTGACTGCCCACTTATGTGCATTATAAAAGCCGCTGCAGTTTACATTTATTTAACATGAGCAAGACCAATTTCGTTTATGTCATGAACATTTTCAGCTTATAAGAATACACATACATTATTACAGTCAGTGGCGGTTCTACGTACTGGGCTAGGTGGGCTTAGCCCATCCTGGATTTTTCACCCAAAATGTGTAAAAAAAACTTATGATGGCTGAATAAAAATGAACAGCATACTTACATTAGCTTTGCATTTTATTGCATACTTACATTAATTAGCTTTGATTTTATTATATAATGGTTCATGCTTTGCAGTAGTGTCGTAGGATTTGTTAATTTTCTTGTAGATTAATGTATAAGGTGAAGTGGAAACATGCACAATTTCGTAGATAGTATACAATGCTAAACATTTCATAAGCCCAATCAAGATTTTAGGTCACGAACCGCCACTGATTACAGTGCTATTTAGTATAAACGGGTCATGGTCATAATCAATAAATGTGTAATTTGTACAAAAGAGTGTTTTATTTTTTAAATATAATGTCTTTTTATCAAGTGTTGACATTGAACACCTTAAATGTGACATTTGAAGCATTCGACATCCAAAAATATGTCAGATCTGTTTTGTTTTCAAAAGCAATAAGTGGTTAATTATTGAATGAGAGCTTAAGAAGTGCCTTTTCCAGCCCTTGAAACTCTTTTGATGCTTCAGTAATTTAGGATTCTAAATGCAGTATAGGTAGTCTTTTTTTTACACAGAACTTATAGTAAGTAAATCAAAATCAAGAAATTATTCATACAACCATTTATTGAGCATGAATTTTCAAAAACTTGGCCGTTCTTCGTTAATATATGTAAAAATACCAAGGGTGCGGAGTCGGAGTCGTACAAAATAAGAGGCTCAATTTTTTTCGAATAATATATTCAAGTTAAAATTAAATTATTGAATAAAGTCCTCGGAGTCGGATTTGGAGTCGTTTTTATATTTTAAAGCTGGAGTCGGAATCGTCTTTTTTTTACACGTCTCCACAGCTCTGAAAAATACACTCTTATGGAACATAATACGTAAAAAAAATAAACTTTATTACTGTGTTTACCTATCAAATTAAAGCCAATTCAAAAATAAATATTTGTTCAAATACTGAAAGTCAAATATTAAAAATATTTTTTTTCTCAGTGTATCACTCGTAAATTTCTTTAACGAAACTGGTTTTTTATATGTATTTAAGAGAACATCTTGTTTATATTAATTAACATGATTTAGTATTGAAAGTGTAATTCTCGTTAGATATTTATCTGTATCAGGATTTATACTTCCAAAAGTGATCTTATTATTTTTTCGATCTATAAATGTGGTTAAGTCATAAAGTATTTTGTGTTCTCACAACACGCTCTGTCAATATTTTATGGTGATATAAATAAATGTATTGGAAGAGTATAACTATTAACTGTAAATATAGACTTTATAAATAATAATTATTCAGCGATTCTTCAACTGCATATCAAAAAACATTTTTTTAAAATCTACAAATGACACCAACTAGGTAAAGACGAAGGAATCGGATAATTAAGAAAAAATCGTTGAAAATTTTCCATCAAGTTATTTTCACTGAGCCGTTTATTTTGAATAGCATATCGTATGGCAACATGCAAACAATTATTAATGATGCTAAAAATACAAAATATTATATTTGTAAATAATACATACAGTTCACTTTTAGGGTTTCCATTGTCAATACTTGGTTGAAAGGCATTATATTATATTAAAAAAAATACATTTGAATCGTTCAAATTATGTAAATTCACACAAATTTTGTCACTAACAGTTAGTGATAAAACTTTTGTGAGCTTACATAATTTCAACGATTCAAATTTAATATTGAAATTCCACCAAGTACCTCTAGTCGAAATTTTTAATTATAACAATATTAAATAAAAAGTTTAATAAACAATTGGTATTGAAGAGCAGTTCCCCTTCACACCCATTCTATCCTATGAACTGAGCGTATCGAGAGCGATTAGCTAGTCCTGTCCTAGCCCTATTCTACTATTCCTATTCTCTTTGGAAAAAGAGAGGTTGAGCAACTGAGTGTATGTATTAAGCGATTGCCAATTCAATGCATTCGGAGAGTCGAGCTCTTAGACCTACAATTGAATGAGAAAAGGCCCCAATAGACAAATTGACCAAAATTTTGACATGATATATGTATATTAAATAAAGCGAAATACTATTTAAACTTTTAAAAATAATGCAACACTCACCAAGGTAATTTATCAGAATGTCGTAGACTCTTTTTAACGTCGGTCTTTTTCTGCATTCATAATTAAATGCTGTGTTATACATTGACGCTCTTATGACCTTAACATAATTTTTAAATTAGGTGATGCAAACCATTCGTCAGCGGAGTAACAAATTTATTGAACGACTGGTACTGTAAAAAATATTATTATCATATTTCAATAATATTTAGTTGGAAATTGAAAAAGTTGGCGGTAAAATTATTGTAAATCAATATTAAGTGGTAACAACAGTTCGTGCTGACACCTTTTGCAATTTTATTCAAAACATTAAAAAAATATATGACGCTTTATTGGTAGCTCGTAAATACTCACATAACTGAAAGGTACGTAATACATATTATGGAACTAACTAAATTCGTAAATTATTGAATAAACTTTTTGACCTGTTCCCGGCAAGCGTTACAATGCCACTCGAAGAAAGAAAGTGTTTTAATTCTGTTTATTGAAGTGCATGTTTTAGTTTTCTGTCCGTTTGACGTTTGCTGCCGATTTTCTATAATACGACACACGCGCCACCTACTGTAAGTTAATTGTACTATAATATTCGCGCAAGTGCAAGCATACGTTGTCGAAATTAACTGTATGGCAGACATACAAACATTGATTTTTTGTATATGTCAATTTTACTCTACCTATAACCTTCCCGGAAGTGTCAGCAAAAAGTTTTTTAAAGTTGTATTGCAATCGGATGAGCGGTGTGGCAACGCATAAAGAACAAGTAAACAAACATTAATTTATATATATTGAATAAGTGTAGTAATAAATTATTAAAAAAAAAACTATATTTACGATAAAATATAATAAACGATTGAAGCTCTTCGATTGTATTTGTAACAATGCATCTTTGAAAAAGACAAAATAACATTTCAAATTTTATGTTCGGAGATATTTTGTTTTCTTAGAATTAAAAAAATACCAGTTTCTACCAACTTATATCTTTTATTGGCTTTCATTAAATATTGATATTATCGTGTGATTTAGAAAGAAGCATTAATATTATTACGTTGCAATACCTTCCAAGATCGAGTCTAGCAGAAGACTGACCCTTGCTTGAGTGAGCGCCGCGTGCCGCGCACGCGCACCGGTCACGACAGACTCCTCCTACTTTTCCTCCCTCCCTCACAGCCTCCTTTACTCTGCACTCTTGCAATACAACCTGCTACCACTGTGAAAAAAACATTCAATCAGTGGTTTATAAACAGTGGCACTCGAGCGAGCGATCTCGTTTGCTATCACATTTTTACAGTAAGCTTTTTGTAAATAATATAAATCGACACTTCAATACTACAACTAGGTAAATTTTTTTTTTGAAGTAGCTATTGAATATAATCTAACGTACTCTTCTACAAAAAATAATTTCAGTTCCAAAGTATTTGAAAGATTTTTATTCTATACCACGATTATAGATTAAATGCAGGTTGATTAACTAATACTTTCGATGGATTCGGCGGTAACTTTGTGGAAGTTCATTTTAACATAAAATAAAATAACTTAGATTATTCCACGTATTGTGTTATAAATTGTGACACGTGTTTCGCCTCTTTCAGAGGCATCCTCATTAACTGATGTTTGAATTCAATTTTCTTAACAATAATCAAATCAGAGATACTTTATTGTAATATTGAGCTGGCGAAATAAATATTGAGATGTTTTGATTTAAAAAATATTCAAACAATTGTTGATTGATATAAAATAACTTATATTATTCTACGTATTGTGCTACAAACTGTGACACGTGTTTTGCCACTTTCAGAGGCATCCTCAGACAATCTTACTTTCATAAATGTTCGTTTAAGTACGAGTGATTTTATTTTTACTATTCTGATATATTATAAAAATAAATGTTGATTGTTTGATTGTTGTTATCTTGAATGGTCTTCATTGCGATTAGTCAATAAAAACACAACTTTGTGTCAAAAAACGTGTTAAATTTGAATCGTTTAAATTATGTACATTCGCTTTTCGGCATCTTCAGGCGTTCAAGTGCACGAATGAACTAGAACTAACGCTTAGTAAATGAATGTTTCGTGTTTATATAATAAAACAATTCCACCAAGAATTCCACCAAAAATTCCACCAACCACCTTCAGTCGACACCTTAAAAAAAGACATGTTGAAAATGAATGGTTTACACATAGTCCTCATTAGAAAACTATATTCTATATCTACATTGAGGGCGATCATTTTTTAATCAGTTTAATTTATATTTCGTTAAAGTTTATATTCACATACGTGCAGAAAAAAAGGTAAGATTGTTAACATAAACATAAATTTTATTACTTCGTTATCCCACTGATTTTGCTTATAAAGGTGAAACGTAATTTGCCTCTTTGAGAAGCATCGTTAGACTTACATACGAATTGATCGAATACAGTAAAATGGTATTTTTTTGTTAAAATACTGTTTAAATTTGCGATTTACATTATTGCTTAATATTCATGAAAAGTATAATCAGTGGCGGTCGGTCAATGTAGCATTGGATCAATGCACCTTCAATCATTTTCAATTCTTCATGTATTTATTGTTTAAAATAAAATAAAATAAAATAAAATATTAATTATAGACAATCAAATACATGAAGAATTTAAAATGAGTGTATGGTATAAATGTAATGTTTGAATAATATTTTATTAAATATAACCGCCCCTGCATATACAAGAGGTGCATTGATCCAATGCCACATTGACCGGCCGCTTCTGAATATACTACGACTACATATTATTCATTGGAATTGATTTTATATGTCTTATTTGAATCATTCGAATTGTGTGCACTTAGTTATTGTGATAAGCTATCAGTTTGTGTTTATCCGTGTACTTTAAAGCCTGAAGACGTGAAGTATTAAACGAGTCAAATGTGATATTAAAATTCCACCAAGCACCCTCGGTCAAATTGTGTCATAAAAAAAAGTTGCTTTATGATTGCAAATTGAATTATTACCGGAAAGATTGATACAAAAGGTTGCCCATACCCGTGTTCGATATCAAAGAGGTGAACTTTCACGCATACCAGCAAACCAGATTTTGAAAAAAGAACAATCCTACACACATACACACACAGCACCAACACTGCGAGGCGGGCAGCCACCTGTAGCTTGGTGTGCTCCCACTAGTGTCCAGTGCGCGGTCGCCGATAATATAATAAATGACCACCGGTTCACTTGTCGTGACCGCCCGTGCCAAGGCAGAATACTGTAACGGTCTGCTCGATTAATATTTTATTTATTTATTATGCCATGGCACGGGTAGTAGTATCTCATGCTGAAAATTGTATTATTTTCAACACCAATGGGTGACCGGGTGAAATGGTATAGATACAATTTTACGGGTAAAACGGTTTGAAGCAATGCTTAGAACAAAATTATACGGATAATATATCATAAAAAAATTACAAAAGTACACAAAAGCGTACGGGGTGTAATCAATGTTCCGTCTAAGGCAGTGATTCCCAAACATATTATGCTCACGGACCCCTCCATGGAGAAAAATTTGACCACGGACCCCCAAGTGAAATAACTCCCAAGGGAAATTGTGTTATTTGGGTGTCCTCAAATTAATTTTGACCGGCCACGGACCCTCTGAGCGGTCTCAGGGACCCCTGGGGGTCTGTAGAAACCACTTTGAAAACCACTGGTTTAAGGCAAAAGGTTAGCTGCGCGGAAATTTCAAAGGCTGCGCGGACCGATCAAATATTAATTGACCAACTGTCTTGTAGTGCGCGCCAACCCGGAATAAGTGCGCGGGGGCTTCCCATCTGCTGCGCGGCCGCGCACGCACGCAGCTTAGAGGGAACGCTGGGTGTAATATACTGAGCAAAATTGTACAGACTTGTACGAGGCAAAAATATTTTAGTATTAAATTTGATTGAAAACTGTTAAACGGCTGGATGGTATTATGTTATAATTAACCCATTTTTGCCTGAATTTGCCCATAATTGATGGAAATAAAAAAAAACATTGCTCAGTCCGACAGGTTATACCTGAAAAATACTACGTGAAACGATCCCCACGCTTGCTAGCTGTAGATTGATTGAGACTGATGCAATATCAACTTTTATTGCGTCATGCATAATGTAGTAGAAGTAAAAATACCAAATGTTCCAATATTGGAACACTGGGCAAAAATGGGGTTAAAGTAAAGTATAATTAAGTTTGCAGAAAAAAAATTAAAACAGTTTATTTTATTGTTTTTTTTTTAAATATAAAGTTCGGCGATACCTGTTGACAGTTTTGTCCGCACCATTTTGTAGTAGCACCAAAGTACTGACAAAAAAATAATACGAGCCTCTTATGGTTCCTGGTAAATTGCTCGAATGGAAATTGCTCGAATAACAAGATAATCAATTTGTTTCCGTTTGTTTTGTCCGTTTGTTCTGTCTTAGCTCTAGTCTTCTATGTGTTCTGGAAATATATAGAAACAGTTTGAGTAACTAATTAATAAGCAGTTCTCGTAGAAACACTTCTGTTGAGATAAACTCCATTAAAAGATCATATGTTCCGCATTTGGAGCGAACACGGTTAAAATAAATACTTACGAAAATTATTTTTATATTTCACTCTCTAAACAAGTGTCGCACAAGATAAAAATGAAATTCGTAGAAAAAGTCGTGAAAAATCGTTTAAATAACCAAACAATTCGAATAATTTGTAATTCGAGCAATTTCCATTCGAGCAATTTACCGGCTACCGCCTCTTATCACTGACATATTTTTTGTTAAATGAAAGTCGTCCATTCAGTGTATTCACAACTATTTTTTATCATACAGTTTATATTTTTGCAGTTTATAATAACTGCTAAAAAATAAAGTCATTTCAACTAAAGCGGTGGTTTCCAACCTTTGTTACTACGCCTCCCTTTAAAGAAAAACATATCTTCGCGCCTCCCCATCCTTTATTTCATATAGTAATAATGACACGTTTTAAAGGGTTAATAAATATTTTGGACGGTTCGCGCCTCCCAGGTTGGAAATCGGTGAACTAAGGCATTTATGTTAAACAAAATAATATAACAGATATTGTTACTTATATCTTTTTAATCACCACAAATACCTTATCAAAATTAGTTGAAAAAATGTCACAATAAATTAATATTACAAATGAAGTAACATTAATAAAGAAGTAAGTTGATTTGACTTTATCAGGAACACGAAAAGAGCGAACAAACCAGATCCTTATTACATCCAACAACAAAAAAGCGTCGATGAACCTGACATGGACATGTGTTGCGAATACCCCAAAACAGCCTTAACCCTACATGTCTCTTCTACCAATCGGATGAATCCCGTTTTCGTAGAAAGCCACTGACGACCATTTATCTATAGCAGTGATTTCCAAACTTATTATGCTCACGGACCCCTTCATGGAGAAAAATTTGACCACGGACCCCCATTTAAAATAACTCCCAAGGGAAATAACACCCCCAAATTAATTTTGACCGGTCACGGACCCCCTGAGCGGTCTTAAGGACCCCTGGGGGTCTGTAAGAACCACTGATCTATAGGATGTAATTGGTGGAGCTACAAGACGTTGGGATGACCTGGCAGGAAACAAAGAGACTGACAGAGAACAGAGAATCTTGGAGGAATCATATAGTGGTTATATGCTCTGAATAGGGATGGGTATGATTTAAAATACTTTGTTTTGATATAAAAATTAATATTGAAAATGCTATATAGCTTTAGAAAACTTAATTTTATATACGAAATGATTTTTTATTAAGGTAACGCCGATTCAATCGCAAAAAGTACGTGCTTTGTTTTATTTTGTGTAGACTTTTGTCTACGCCTGTAATAAAATGTATCTGGTAGTAGAAGCAATAATATAATTTAGGATAATATGATATCTCTATTGATTTAAATAATGATAATTGGCTAGTTTTGAATTATTAAATTTATTAAATATAATTATGTTTTAACCAAAAGGTAACTTAATGTGACTAGATGTATAAATGATACCTCGATATTTCAACATATAAAAAATAAATCTATAGGCCGTAAATAATGTTTGACATTTTGATTTACCGTGGACTGGTTTGTATTGGAAACCAGCTTTTGAACGAAAGAGTTCACGTACGAAACCAGTCTTGGACCAAAATCGAACCAAATGCTAAGTGCACTAATATGTTCACTGTACAAAAGGTTGCCTGCACACAAGCGGTTTATTCAACGGTTTTTTTTTTGCTGTTGATAAAACTATTACATTTTTTTAAAATATACTGTACACTTACTGTTGATTCATATTATTTAAAAAAATAAATTGTTGAAATTCATACCCACTGTCTGTACTTATATAAATTAATTTTAAATAGACAACAAATCAACTCTTTATAAACCACAATCCTCTAAATAAAAAAAATTCACTCATACAAAAAATCATATTTTTTTATGAAGACTACGTTTTTTTCTAAAATGTAAAATTGATGCTTGTTTCATTCGTCGGATTATAATGCTTAGAGTCGAAAATGTTGTTTTTAAACGATCGACACATTGACAGTCTTAAGAAAACGTTTGACGATATTTTTGCTCGGTATGCCCAAGAAGTAGATCGTTATAAAAGTGAATAAATGTATGGAGAAAACGTAAACTAAAACCTCATTAAATCTAAGATATCAATATTTCCGTGATCGTAATAATCAAGTTCGACTGTATTTTTTTTCCAGGGCATGGATTTTTGCGATATTTATTTTCTTCTAGTTGATCTCGATTGACGGTAGAAATTACTCTCCGAGTTTACTTCAAGTAGCTTAAAAAATCGAAATATCTGACGCCTTGAATATTAATAATTGGTATGCATAGATTTGAATCGTTCAAATTATTTACATTCACACAGATTTTGCCACTAACGACCCGGGTTTTGCCTTTCAGCATCTTCAGGCTTTCAAGTGCACGAATGAACTTGAACTGACGCTTAGTAATTGAATGTTTCGTGTTTATATAAGAAATAAATGTATCATTGAGTTTGAAGCCATGGCTGGCGAAAAAGATTAGCACATGGTAATGCCCACAGATTTGAATCGTGAGTAGTTTTAAGAATCATATTTATTTTTGTTTGTCAGAAAATGTTTTATGATTATATTTATAAAGGGTATAAAAGCGGAGAGCCAGGCATGTGTAGCTATAAGTATGTAAATGTTTAAAAATATTACTATATATCATTCATTAATTCGATAACGCTTGGCAGTAATAATTATGCTTAAACGACGTCGAATAGTCAATCAAGCTGTCATATTATAATAAATTAAGCAACACAAATATAACCCCGCTATACACTTTCACAAAATACCACAACTGTACCCAACTAGGAAGTAATGTTTTGCCTTAACGATCTACCTGTAAGTTTTATTTCACACTTATTTCGTTAAAAAGAGAGTGTTTGTCATTAAAATTCACATTAAAACATAATGTAGAATAGCGTTCGTAAAAATTTTAATTTTCCGCACCGCGACCAATTTAAATAGAAATATAAAATATTAACAAAAAATATGTTACACTTCTGAATGATAATAAAAAAAGGCTTTTGATGCGGAAACACGTAAATAAGTAACAGTATCGCGGTCAGAGGTATATAAATTAACAATCAAAATAGGTATCCAGTTTTTTTTTTCATTGAAGGTTTTTGTGTGTTAATAAAAGAATTCCTCAAATTAAAAAAAACCTTAATGGTTTGTCTACCACGTATATTTTTATTAATAACGTGATGTCAAACAACAAAGTTGATGAAATATATATTTTTTGAATAATATTGTTTGCAATAATTTTAAATTATATATTTTTGAGTAATTGAAAGATATAACAGTTATTTTTTTCATTGTGATGTCGTGTATTCATGGACAGCAGATTAAAATTTATTTTTGAGTTTTACTATTACATTCATTTTTTAAGTAAGCTTTATATAATACAAACTTTTAGTAAAAGCTCTTCGGAATTTACACAATGAAATACGGTCTTCTGGAATTGTATTAAATTAAAAAATATTCTCGTATTCATTGATTTTAATATCTTAACTATTAAATTCGAAAATTGTATCAAGAATGTAAAGATATTATCAGTTAGTTTTAATTAAACAAGGAAAGTTTATAAAAGAGAAAGAGTAGTAAAGCTATTCGACATATTGAAACATTAATAAGTAGGAATTTGTTGGTATGATATTTTTTTATTGTACTAATTCTACATTAGTTTTAAAAACTCGCCACTAATGTAAAGCATATGACATCCTAATGAAGATATCTCAACGGAATTTTTTCTGCAAGAACTGCTTGCTACTCAGTTTCTCAACCTATCTTTCTTTCGATGAGAGTACTTTTAGAAAGGATGAGGATAAGATATGACTGGTGGTTGGATAATCACTCCTGATACATTCCGTTATTTTAGGATTGTAATGATGGTTGGGGAAAAGAGAAGGACGTTGACCACTGCGCTATAAACTCAACATAATAATGTAACGTTAATCACTTTTAAAAATTATCAACCGCGATGAACGAAGCCAGCCCTGATTTTCAAATAAATTATGTGAAATTAGTATAATGTATTTCCACGAAAAATTGACAGTAAGCAAACACCTTAAAGCAGTAGTTTCCAACTTTTATGTTACTACGCGTCTCTTTGAAGAAGAAAATATCTTCGCGCCTCCCCATCCTTTATTTAATATAGTAATAAAGACACTTTTAAAGAGTAAACAAATATTTTGGACTGTTCGCGCCTCCCTTTGCAATAGTCCACGCCTTCCAGATAGAAAATCGCTGCCTTAAAGTGATTATGGTTACATATTATTTTTTCTGGAACCATCGTCTACGCATAGAATTTAACAATGATTATCTCCTATTATAAATACTTAAATTACCGAAATATATATTCGTACTAGTAAAAACACAATATTCCTTTGTACTTCATTCCACTTTATTTAATATGTCAGTATCTATATCTGAGATGACCTCTGATCTGAGATATATCTGAGAGTATCATATATCTGAGATGACTTTTTAATTATATGTTAGATGTGTTAAACATTTTAATTTTGTGCTATTTTAGAATCACTTTTAATGTAATTGGTAATTTCTTTTCAATGCCAATTGTTGTTTATAACTGTTCATTTTTGTATAAATAGCATTGTTAAATTATATTTCTTATCAGTTGACGATGCTCGTAATGAGCGAAACCGGTCCTGACATATTAAATAAAGTGGAATGAAGTACAAAGGAATATTGTGTTTTTACTAATATAATGCCTTTCCACCAAGTATTGACAGTGAACACCCTAAAAGTGATATATTCGTACAATGAATAATTATTTAATCATATTTTTGAGCAATGATAAAAGACAGGGGATATTTATTGTATTAATTTATGAAAAAGAAGTGATAAAGTATCAGGCAAGCATTCACTGGCATGATTGTAATAATTTGCCCTTTTTGATCTGGTTACCCACAGATCACCCAGAAGGCAACAAGTGTCCGTCAAAAAGGTCAGTCGTGCTTGCAGACTGTGCATAAATATTATTGTATTATAATATTTCTTTTGCCATCTATAACAATAATAATATGCATCGTATAAAAGCAGTTACTATTTCAGCCGGCCATTGTCCGAGACTTAGAGATGGGCACCACTATCGTGTCGACATACTTATCCGATTCTTATTATTATCCAAGGGAAATTACCCAATATTATATTGTAACGTGTAGTCAAGTACAACATATTGATGTATTGAATTCTAATAAAACTTGCTTATTTATTGTTTTGTGTTACTTTTCAATACCTTCTATGGTTTATAGTCAATAAATTACGAGAAATATGTATAATTAACAACAAATCTTTTAGAAATGATCAAATCATATTTTATATTCGACATTAGATTGAACAACTTAACTAGATTTTACTTGATTCGTTAGCAATCTCCATTGATTCCAAAGCTTCTTCTTCTTTGGCCATGTTCGCTCCCTATGTGGAGCATATGGCCGCCACGTGGCACCTCCATGTTTCCCTGTCTCCCGCCAATTGCTTTGCTTCCTCCCATGACATGCCAGCATCCCTCAGTTCCACCGAGTACGTCCTATGGATAGTACCCGACGGACGTCCGGGACGCCGGAATCCCACCGGTCGAAAGAAAAGGCAGGCAGGATTGAGGCTTTCCGGAGGCATCCGCAGCACGTGACCCAGCCAGTTCCAACGTCTCTCCATAACCACTGACGTGACGGGACGCTGTCTTGTACGCTCCCTTATCTCTGAGTTCCTCACAAAATCAAACCATCTCACCCCCATTATGCGACGCAAGCATCTGTTCTCGAAGCTCATTATACGGTTTTTCTGAGTCTTCATCAGGTGCCATGATTCGCAAGATTCAAAAGCAATGCATTTAAATACAATTGTAATGAATTTGAATTGTTCAAATTATGTACACTCACACAAGTTTTGTCACTAACGACCTGGGTTTCGCCTTTAGACATCTTCAGGCGTTCAAAAGCACGGATGAATTTGAACTGACGTTTAGTAAATAAATGTATCGTGATTTTATATAAGAAATAAATGTGTCACTTAGTTAAAAACCATTGCTGGCGAAATAGATTAATCAAGTAGTGATTCAGCAATATACCTTTTTCTTAACTGCGGGATGAGGGGTAATATTACAATCGACAAACACCCTAACGACAAAACAATATAAACATTTTTTTTTAGGGTGTTCACTGTCAATTAGGGCTTCCAATTAACCGGACTTTCCAACTAACCGGTTTTCGGTTTTTTTCTGGCAATAAAACCGGTTAACCGGTTTAAACCGACATATAACGTACTTTGATTAGGTAGGTATGCAAAAAAAAAATTTTTGTGGAAAATTTTAAATATTTTGATGAAAAATCGATATTTATCATATAGATGGAACACATAATGCATTATATATATATATACAACAATGACAATCAAATGTGGAAAAATATTTTATGATAAAATATGTCAAATAAAAAAATAGAACTTGATAATAAAACTCATCAAAAGAAAGATCTTTAAATAAATGCATTCATTTTTTTAAGCATATCGACTAGACAGGACATCCAATGCTTAGACAAAAATATAGTAGAATACAATAATATTAGCTTATATTATGTCTCCACTCCCACTTTGAAGCATATAGACTCAAACTTTTATTTTTTAACGATAACTGCTTGTTACTCAGTTGCTCAACCCCTCTTTTTTTGAAAAGAGAAAAGATTGAAAATTATAGCTAGAACATGGGTGCCTGATCACTCTCACTACGTCATAGTAATTTAAGGGATACTGGAATAGAATATTAGGCATCACAGACATCCATGCCATAGAAAAGAAATCAATGAACTGATTGCAAAAATCCGTCCGTCCGGGATTCGAGCTCGTTTGGTCCGCAACCCAAAGAAACGACGTTGACCACTCGCCCATGTGCAGACCATAATACTTAAATTATAATTGAGAATATCAAGCACGATAATCATTATATTTTATGATAACACCAATTATTTATTGGGTTTATGTTATTTTCTGAACAATTATTTATTTATACATGTAGGTATTATACGATACTAAAATTTTCATTTACGTATTACGTACAAAATGACTTACATAATATTTTATTAAAAAAATTATAGTTCACAGTGTGTTTGTTTATCTATTGCTCAAGAAAACAATTCGTAAAAAAAAGAATTCATCGAAAATGTTATATTTCACGAAACTACAAATTTGAATTCAAAAATTGTATCAATCAAAAAATTTTCACCAAGCAAAGCTGTATTTGAATATATTTTTATATTGTTCTAGTTAGGATAGATATTGTGCTATTTACCTGAAAAATATCAATGACTTCTTAATTTCCTATAACCTCATAATCGGTGCGTATAAGCAATTTGTATATTACTGAGAAACTATCAATAATCTCATATTATTTTATATAAAAGAAACACTGTTTTTTTTTTTAAATAATATGAGATTGATGATTTAAGTAAATGTGTTAGCATTAAACTCTACTAAGTAATAAAACATCTTTTAAGTTTGTCCGTTCTATTGTTGATTATTTTACTGTACTTCGTCGACCTTGTGGGAGGGTAACATTTTAGCCACATCTGGTATTAATTTAATGACACTTAACAATACGCAACGTCTAATGTTTACAACTGAGAAAGGATGAGTCCTTAGGTTATAAAAATACGACTGCATCTTTTGTCAACGTTTTGCAAACGGAAATGTATGAAGCAACCATATAATTGAACAATACATTAAAAGTGACATGGGACAAAGTTCTTGGAATAATTTTGACCCCCCGTTAGGTAAAACTTTACAATTAGCTCTTGGGTATTAGTTTTCACATATTGCATTATGATGGAGAATAAAAGGTTGATACAATAATTAAAAATATCATATTTAAAGCAGATTCTTTTTGCATTGTTGATTTAAAGACAAAATTAAGTATACTTAGAATAATTATAATGCAATAATTATGCAAAGGAAGAATATATCTACTAACAAGCTCACAAAAAATAACAATGTGTAAGGAGATGTAGATTATTACTCATTAATTAAATTGTATACGTTTTAAAATGGTACATAAACAAACTATGTTTTTATTTTCTCACTTTCTTGAAATTAAAATATTTATTAAAGGTTTATCAACTAGAGAAAGGGGAAAATAAGTATTGTATGATAAGGAAATATTTAATTTTAATTAAAAAAACTACATATAATGAAGCGTTATTGTTCACAAATTGTTTCTTATTTTTTTTATTGACTTCCTCAGTGGGTAATTCGTATCTTTTGATAGCAATTGCTCCCCACTTTAGCAATTCCTCCTCACTCCATCCAATAATTAAATTAAATATACTTTTATTATCAATATTTGACAAATAATAATTGATTTTGACTGGTCATCTTGGGTGTGAATATAATAGACGACTGTTATTTTTCTTTCAAAAGCGTTGTAAAATTTGACTCTTAAAAGCAATATTAATACACTTGATATGTTTATGTAGTGATTTATTTCTCATGTAACGAAAAGGAATGGCGTTCCGGCACCTTTTTTATTGTCATTTTTAATGTTTAAAATCAATATTCGATTTTTTTTCTTAATATTTTGCTTTAACTCGCCGTAGAGCCTTTGAAACTTTTCAATCCTTTGAAATACTTACTTAGGTCGGTAATCACTTCTGGAAGACAAAGCTTCTGTAATGGATCTCATAGATTCGTGTCCTAGTACGAAGGATATTTTCAATTGATTTATATTCGAAGGCCTAAATGATATCTAAAAAATTTCCTCCTAACCTACCAACCATAAAATAGATGGGGCAAAGCGAGAGCAATTAATTGATCACTCGTTCTGTCCTATCTGTTCTTTCCTTATTCTCTTCAAAAAACGATAAATATTGAGTAACTGAAAAACGAACAGTTCTCGTAAAAATACATCTGTAAAAATACCTCCATTAGGAAGCCATATTCTTCACATTAGCAATGAACATGGATTAGAAAAAAAACTTGACAAAAATTGAGTAACGCCACCTTTTTTTTTAAAAAAAAAAAACACTGTTTATGTATAATTTGACGATCAAAGCCAAACGTGGTGTCTAGTAAAAATAGGATACCGACGTTTCATACATAACTGCTATTTCCTAAGCTAAAATTCCTTTGTGATAAACTTCGCCTTGCCGTGCCTGCATAGTAAAATATTGTGTGGAGTAGTTTCTAAGGTAACAGGTGTACTGCATTGCGCGTGGGCTGCTGAAGCCAAGTTCGAATCCAGTCGAGCACAATTCTGCTTATCTTGTATCAAATTCTAACGGAGATACAATTCAGTTAATGAATCTCAATATTTAGCACTAACAAAATACACACTCCAGATATTTTTATATTTATTTTTCAAAAAGATTATCTTGTATAAAAATGAAAGTTCTCATGGCGTTCGTGTAATTTGATTGTGCAGTAAATGATAATTGTTCATATCGGTGGCTTAGTTCCAAACAGATACAACTAGAAATTGTTAGTTTTGAGATATGGCTCTTACCAAAGTTGTTTTGACATCAGAAGAAAATTGATAATTATTATATGTCTGATATTTTTAGGGATTTATCTGAATTAAATTTAAATTTATCAAAACGTTGACAGAACGATAACATAACATTTATAGGTTTTCAGTGGAACTGAGAGAAGGTTGTTTATATTTAATTATTTTCATGTGCAAAACTATACCTATCATAATAAAACTAGTAAGTTTTTCTTGTTATTTTATTGTTAAGCTATAAAAGACAGGTATTTTAATATAATAGGCAATAAACTACAGACATCAATTTTTTAACTAATCTATAAAAATAAACCATCAATATTATAATTGATTGTTCTATTTGTATAATATATGGCTTTTAAATACATTTTTGCCAAGAAGGTAAAACATTCAGACGATTATAACACTCAATATGTTTTGTTTTGAAAATTGACACCAAGCCAAATCCACAAGTGATAATGAATTGAAACTATTTATTTTTGCCGCGTAAAAAAGAAACATCACCATAAGCAGTTTAATATTTTTGTTGACGGTTCCGTGATTCTTCCGAACACGAATCATCCGTGCAGAAAACTCCGTACACAAATGAAAAATTCGTACACCAATTCTTCCAAGCAAGACTTCTCTGTACGTAAAACAATCCCAACACAGAATATTCCGTTCATATTATTTTCTATTTTATATTAAAAATTTTAACTATGTTTAAATTCTTTCTAACCTGATAAGAATTTGGCCACCCCTAACAGAAGACATTAAGTAATACAATTAAACAAAAATTAAGTAAGTCGTGAAAAGAGTATTCTATACCGAGGGATTGGAGAATTAGTGTTTGTAAAAATCTTGGATGATAGAAACCGTTCACAGTTGTTGACACTTTATGAAATAAAAACTTTGAACTCGATGGCTGACGAGATATCTCGTAAATTTTTTCGTGCTCAACACGATAGTTACGAGTAAACTCGTCAATAACAAACTATATAATAATTGAAAATTATAGCCGGCATGCTTAGTAATTACGTACTTTTTTCTATGGCAGCTTAAAGGTTAAAAGCTGTCAACATATAAAGTATTATATAGTTGTATAAAAATAGATTATTGTCTATATATGCACTATTTTCTATCGGGCTTAAATATTGTAACCTTGTTTAGTTTATCGATAGTAGAGTTAAACTAATACTAAAACGAAATATACATACTATATATACTGTTGATGAAAAGTCACAAAAACTTCAATCTAATTTAACTCCACATATCCTTGTGTTTATAATTATATTAGACAAGTTTGAAAACCTCTGTGATATAAAATACTCATAGCTCGCAGTTGAACAAAAGATAGTATTATTTGTACACAATTGCCAAATGTTAGGATCACTATCATTTCAATGCATGTTTTGTTAATAGTACCTAATTATAATTGGTAAATATGGCTTCATGCTTCTACCAAAAATATTGTCTAATCACTTATAAGATGGTATATTTATAATGTAATAATGTTTTGCTTTATAAAATGTTTATCTGAATCTGGCCGAACTAATTTAATACTTATTAAATAGTTTGTAGATATTTGTAAATATAAACAAACCATAACTAGATTGATTACTATTTTTTATTTATATTTTTATATAAATATCTGTATAGGTAAAATATAGTTATTTACATAATGTATTTTTTTTAAATACTTGACAAATATTTAAACCAAGTTTTAAGCACTCAAAATAAAAATAAAGATTTGGCTATATCCCAAAAACTAATCATGTTCTGCAATTTATTAAAAAATAGACATATTTTAAGATAAAAATTGTTTGATTAACTGACAGAACAATGATCTTTGTCTGAATATTAAATCGATTAATAGTGTAAAATGTTCGTTTACAAATAAAATAGTGCAATATAATATTATGTGAAATACATGTGCTTCACCGAGCGTTGAACTCTCCTCCTCCCAGCTACGCCGTAGAGCTTTTGCACCCCAAGCTCGATGATATTATTATATTCGGATGCGTAGTTATTAACATGCCTGTTTATTTATGTACATTGATTTTCAGCGTCCGATGCGTGATTTTGGTAACAGTGGTACGTAACCTGTGCGCCTAGGGCGAAATACGGCAATTTCGAAATGATTAAAACTCTGCAGTAGATTGTATTATGTATGGCCTTTGAATGGCCACAGGGCAGAGACGCGCAACTCGCGCGCGCATGTGGCCATATAAAATAGTACTTGGTGGCTTACAAAATCAATCCTTGAATGAAATTTATTTATACGTATAGAATTTTATTTGAAACACTAAGTGTGATCATAAAATAAATTAAAATGCGTGATAATTATAAATAGGTTTTGTCGTCGAAAATAAAATGAGCACGATGTTTTGTTTAAATCAAAATCATTATTATATAATTATTGTATGCAACATAATTTTATGCTTTTTTTATAATGAATCTTGAAAATATGTATTGAATCAAGTACACATTAAGAATTAATAAAGTTAAAATATATATATGTAAATATAAGCAAACAATTCTAGCTATCAACCATTTATAAAATAATATTTGTAGAACTAAAATACTGATATTTTTCAGCTTATTACTATGAAGTCCTACCAAGTCAATTCAATTCAAATAAATTATGAATAAACACCGATTTTCATTTTTTTATCATAATTTAAATTCTTTGAGAAACGTTAGTCAAAAAAAAATAAGAGCTTATCAAAAAATTATGTTATTTGGATAATTTTAGCCTCACTCTGCTTATTGGTACTTAGGCAGTTTTGTCACAATATTAATGTAACGTCCAAATTTCTCCATCATTATAAAATCCTTTCAATTATTAAAAAAACTCGTAATATAGTCAGAAATTAATTCATGAAACCACGTTGACTCCCAATTTAAAGATTTCTAATGGAGCTTATCTCAACATAGGTTTGTTATACCATAGCTATGGGTCATTCAGTAGGTTAAACACTCTTTTTCGGTGAAAAAAAAGACAGAAAGATAGGACTTAAATAGGGTTAGTGGGTAGCTAATCGGCTTCGCTACATCGTGATTTCAGAAAATATGTATTTGTCTCACTAGCTTATTGCTTATTTTTTTGTTAGGTTTGTAAATATACAATACCTTACTCCAGTGATTTACTGCTATAGGTCTGCACCGGCTCTATCGAGCCGGTTGTTAAAATAATTATGGTCCGGAGAGCTGGTTCTTAAAATACGGTTTTTTTTTATAAATTATCGTAATTCCGAGATCCATTTATTAAATCACGGCACGAATAAGACCCGTCACGGTTAAAGTTTCGAATAAAAATCGAAACATTATTTAGAATAAATTCGTGTAATGTAAATAAATAATTTTGTAATGTATAATTTTTTTGTAATTTGAAAAAAAAAATGTATAAAAATCGGGGGTCGGTGTTTACCAAGGTGCGAGCCGGTTGACAAAATTTTACAGCACATCACTGCCTTACTCCCTTATTAACTAAAAAAAGGACACAAAAACTACTACTACTGTTACTAGCAAAATTAGTTATTCTTAATAGTTACATAAATGGTATTGTTTTTAGCCATCCGTTAAATATATCGGAGTGTTCAAACTCAACTAATAACTCCGCTTGGCAAGAGCGAAGACTTGAGTGAGACTGTCGGGGGCAGATAGTAAAAAGAATATTATAAGAATATCGATCAACAAAAGAGCCTGTCGGGTTCACAAAGGTCGGACGCGGTTGCGGCCTCAGGCATTGACACGCCCTGCTGTTAGGGATGTGCTGAGCATCTTTTAAAGATTCTGTGTTTTGTTCTTTAGCATTTGACAATATGATAGTTTTTACATATTTAAATTATAAGCATGTGATAAAATAGTCTTATTCAATTCATTTTTTTGTCATTCAAACACAATATTTAATAGGATAAAAATAGCAACGTAAAGTTTCTGTAGAACTAAATACGTTATAAATACTTTTATTATAACTACCTTATACATTGTATAAGAAAGAAAAAATAGATTTAATATACTACGAAGTGTCAATTGTCACTGTTTTTGCTAAAGCAATTTGATTCGTAGATGAACCGATGCAAATAAAATTGTTATCAATTTAACGCGAATGTTCAAATAGAATTATTAAATAATGTAAAAAATATTTTCTTCTGATTTTTAGAATAATCCATAGCAAAAAATATGAATTATTTTTCATTTGAATATTATTATAAGTCAATTCTCAAAGTTATGAGTCTTCTTAAAAAATAAAAACGACTTTTATCTCGGAATTCAAGAAAACTTATTTTTTACTGTTCATTTTTTTTAAATATATTAATTTAATTTCTTAGAAAATGTTACATTGAAAGTATATCAATTATATATGTACATATATTTATGCACTTACTTTATATCATGTTAGAAGTTTAAGTTCAAGTTAAAAGTTTATTAAATTTATTATAACGAATATCTTGCTTGTGAAAAATTATAGCAACCCTGTACCATCCATCAAGAGTTCCTAATAACGGGTTGGCGATAGCCTCCGGCCGCTACCGACTGTCTCTCCCGCCTCCCCCTCAAAAGAACCACATTCTACTTCCACTCCTCGCTCCTGACTCCTGACTATTGCAGCTCGGAGCATCTCCTTTGACCCTCCCACAAATTCCCGGACCCCGACTTGAACGGACCAAATTATCCCCACCGTGTACGCAATTACGCAAACCACTGGCTCACAAATGGTGCAGCAATGATTATTATCATTAACACATTTTTTAATTAAGCTAGATTTATTACAAATAAGCAAATCTATCCTACGGTGACGTTTGAAAATTACTATTTAGTAATGATTTTTAGTACCACATATACTGTTTTGTAAATAACATTTTTTTATTGAATCAATTGTAATTGCATTCGCATGGTAGAACTTTACTTCAATTAAAATAATTGTATTGTTAGTAGTTAAGTATTTGGACTGAACGCTACCGCCAAAAGACTTTTTTAATGTAATTTAGTTTAACTATAATATACACTGGCTTAGAAGAGATACACAATATATCTTTTCTGATATCTCTTATCCTCATGTGTCAACTAAATAAACTTTAAACATAGTTCTGACGATAGTGTAAAGTCAAAAGCTACCTATCAAGCTGTATATTTTTTCCAAGAACTTATCTTTATTTTTTCCCTTTTAAAACACAGTCGATAAAAAATTGTTTTCCAATTAGTTTGTTTTATTGGTTAAATGATCTTTAGCCCTCATACTTTTCTTGTATTATTGAACATACTGAATGATTTCATCTCACCACAGCCTATTACACGTATTTTTGGTAAAATTTACCGTTCAAATGATTTGATTCACGTATCTATAAAACATGCTTAATTTTTTTTTTTAAATTATAACTTTACTTATACGTATTTAAAAAAAATAATTAAATAGCACTGTTGAATAAATGAACCGATGAAAAAAGTTTGAGATTCCCTTTTTGTCGAATCTCATCTCTTACGACTCGTTTGTTTTGTTTTTTTCTATATTTTTTTGCGAAATTGCAAGCAAAACGTTTTACCAGTTATTTTTATGAGTTAAAAAATCAAAAATGTCTGCTCATTTTAAATAAAAAACGATTCAAAGAAGTTTGTTTTAAAGTTAAAAAAAGGATCATTGCTAAAAGCGAGTATGTTTAATTACGTTTTGTTATTTAATTGTTTGATATCTTGAATCATCCATACTCTTGAAGGCTTAATTATGTCGAATACTAGAACCCGAGGAATGACAAAAATTATTTTTACGAAATTTCAATAGTAATAATTTGTCGCCTGTGTGGTCGAGTGGTCAACGTCGTTGGCTTCGGTTAAGGAGGGCACGGGTTCAAATCCCGCTACGGACAGTTTTATAAATTGATTTTTCAATCGATTTATGAATTTCTGTCCGAAGGCATGGATGTATGTGATGTCCTGAATTCCCCCCTCCCACCCATCTATCCCATGAACGGGGCGTATCGAGAGCGATTAGCTAACCACTAGTCCTGTCCTAGCCCTACTCTTTTATTCCTACTCTCTTTAGACAAAGAGAGGTTGAGCAACTGAGTAACAAGCTGTTCTCGTAGAAATACTTTTGTTGAGATAAACTCCATTAGGAGTCCATATGCTCCACATTGGGAGCGCACATGGAAAAAAAGAATTGAAAAAACATTGGGAGTGGTAAAAAAAATAAAAATGAATGTGAACTGAAATACCTTCAGACAGATGAATAGGGTTGAGATAAGACTATTTAAGGTTCTATCAGTTAATAGCAAGGGTGGGCTGGTGGGGACTCGGAGAGGCTCGCTTGAGCCCCTTGTTAAATTTTACTAAGGCCAGCCCTTCTCAGCCAATATTCTCAGATCAAATTAGTAATAACTGCAATTTCTGACTATATTATCTACGACAACGTCAGTATACTGAGCAGTCATCTTTAGCCATTTACATTCATTAATTTACGGTAAATGGCATATTGTTACATACCGTAAGTGTATTAAGAAACAATCGATTGATTATTAAAGTATTGCATATAATTGCATAGGACTAGTGAAAAAATTCACTTTTTCTCCAGAACCCCGAAAATTGTTTAGTGATTAAGCAAGCTCCTTGTTGGCGCGTTGGCAGCCCACCGCTGGTTAATAGGAAAGATTAAAGATATACAGTGTTACGAAATCTGTTGATAAAAGTCAAGGCGTATTCAAAATTTTTGAATCATTTGAAATCAATTTGATGATAAAATACCCAATATTTGCAATTTGTCGGTAATTAATTTAAGTCTCATATGATTATTAGTAAAACGCTTCTTACCACTAGATTACAAATAACAATAATATTATTGATTGAATTGGGATTTACTTGGTAGAACTCCGTTGTAACATGGTAAGAAATATCAACGTATTTAGTTCTACATTTTTTTATTAGATCAGTTTATAGCTATTTTGGCGTGCGCTATCGTCAGAACTATGTTTTAACTTGCATATACTTAGCTATATATGATGCCTTAGAAGAGATACACTATACATCTTGTTATTCTTATATCCTATTCTTGTCTCGCCTAAAATTTGGTATTCCGGGAGTAAAATACCTTCTCCTTTCCACAGTCGATATACATATATATATAGTTTTTTCAACATTAATATTTAGAAAAAGCACAATATTTCTTTGTACTTATTTCCACTTTTATTTATCAAGATTAGGGCCGGTTGAATGCTCGCCATGAGCGAAACGTGGTAATTAAGTACATAGGAATATTGTGTTTTTTCTTAATATGAAGAATATGAAGTTGAAATCTCGATAATAAAGTTCTATAAAACTTACGTAACGAAAATCGGTGTTACTCAACTTTAATCTTTAAAGTATGTAGAGGAAGAATGATGCAGCCTGCAAGTCGCCAATATTTTTTTTTTTTAAGGACGAAGGGTCCTATTATCTTTTACAATAAGCTAGAATAGATTAGATTAGATTAATACACATCAGAAACAATGAAATAATCAATTGGTTTTAATCAAACCAACATAAACTTGTATACTCATTGGGGGTAAAGTATGAATCATAGACAAATAATGACTTTTTTCATTATTTGAAGGTTGATCCCCCCATTGTTGAAGACCCCCATTTTGAAGGTTGTGTAGAGTAGACAATGGGCTAGCTTTGAAGTGTGAAAACGCAGCAGACATAAGTACTTCTAAAAAAATCAATTGATGATCGATGGATGAACTTTTTCATTTTAAGATTTGATTCCATATCTGAGAAATTTAACATACTCTGAAACCAAGGTATCGATATTATCTTTATATAGGACAAGTGAGTACTCGGCATGCGTTGCAATGCCACTCAAAAAAAGAAAATGTTCTTGTTTTAATTGTTTTTATTGAGGTGCTTTTGGATAAACAATATAGTATTGCATAGGAGTGATAAAAAACTTTCTGCTTTCCCAGAATATATATAATATATAAATCAATTTTTGTTTGTTTGTATATTATATTTCGACTGCGGAAATGAAAAAGGACGTAACCCACAGTTTTTTCAAAACAGCTTATTTTTCGATAATCACAATGTATAAAAATTGATACACGTTCTATCAAAAGAATGCAAGCTGCAAATGACGAATTAGTATCTAAATTTAGCTTTTAAGTTTGATAAAGATGACCTTGTAAAAAATTAAAACCAAAAAAAAAGACAGAAATAAAGGTTTTTCCTATACAATTTATTTTATAAATATTACATTATATCAATTAAACACCAGTTTAGAAGTCTCCGTGAATTTCAAGGTTGTGTATAATTCATAGTTTGCATATGTCATAAAATCACCAAAACACGTTTTTAGCGCCTCCTGTAAAGTTTGATATGTTGGGTTACGTATTTTTTCCTTTCCACAGTCGATATATATGTAGATTTGACACTTTTTCTCGATTGGTCGTTGTTATTGCTAAATTTTGTGATATTGGTACACAACGGTTAACATTTTTAGCGCATAATATTTCACATTAAACGTTTAAGTGACACAGTTATATGTAATCCAATTAAAAATAATTCATTTGCCACAATGCAAGAGAATGTAGCATTGTGAATGCGAGTTGGCAATTTGGCGTGATGGCATTACTCGCGATACGAAAAAACAATGTGATTTGATCGTTATATTAGTACGCTTGCCTCCATCGCGATGAAGTGGCACGCGTCGAGAAGCGTGCCAGCGGATTCCGCGATCAACGTCGTGCCGAGCTCATCCCAGTTTTATTGTTAATGGGTAAATTTCTACAAAAAACAACACAAGAGCAGGGCTGGCACAAATTTAATCGCGACCATTAATATATTGACTGTGGAAAGAAAAAAGGACGTAACTCACACATATCAAATTTTACTGGATGCGCAAAAAACGTGTTTTGATGATTTTGGGACATATGCAAATTATGAATTATACACTACCTTGAAGTGCACGGAAACTTCTAAACTGGTGTTAAATTGACATTATCTAATATTAATAAAAGAAATTGTCTAGGAAAAGCCTTTATTTCAGACTCAGTTTTAATTTTGTTACAAGGTCATCTTTTTCAAACTTGAAAGCTAGTTTTAGATACTAATTCGGCATTTGCTGCTTGCATTCTTTTGATAGAACGCGTATCAAGTTTGATACATTGTGATTATTGAAAAAACTGTTTTGAAAAAGCTGTGGGTTACATCCTTTTTCCTTTCCACAGTCGATATGGATTTAACAGAAGTTGATATTTTTATTAAAATTAAACGCTTAGAATTAATCGCTTTTATAGTGTTCACTGTCAATACTTGGTGGAAAGGCATTATATTAATAAAAACACAATATTCCTTTATACTTCATTTCACTTTATTTTATAGTTAAGGAACGGTTTCGCTCATTGCGAGCATTCAGTTGACAATGGTCGCAATGAGCGAAACCGGTCCTGACCTATTAAATAAAATGGAATGAAGTACAAAGAAATATTGCGCTTAGAATTAAATTAACTTTCGGTAAGATCAGTGTCCAAAAATTCCACCATTCTCAAGAATGGTGGAATTCTCATGAATGAATCATATCAAAAAATGCAATTGTAGTCGCCGATTCCGTTGAAAATATTACAAATGTAATTGCAGTGCAACCTAGATCAATCATTTTCTCCAATTCATTGTGTTTTTGAGTGGTCATTAAGTAAAGAAAAGTTTCAATGTCAAGTGATAATTTTTTTCAAAGAAATATTTTTGTTTTTACAAACGTTGCAGTTTGAATTGTTTTTGTTTTGGGGCAGCCCTAACACTAACAACTTGTTAAATTCAAAGGCCGATACAGTAATCTGACTTTTACAATATTCTGAATAACAATAATAACACACTTGCAGAGCATTTACAAGACACGCTAGCATATATTATTTATTTTAATATTACTCGCGTAAAGATTGTATCGTGTGTTTTGATAATAAAGGGTTTAGTAACTTATAGCTGCATTAAAACTTAACAGGACCAATGAGTATAAATATGAATTCATTTAAAACCAATAAAACAGGCGCACACCTAGAATTGTTGGAAAATGAATTTAACATTTTACAATGTCGTTTCGTGTTTATTGTTAATTGTTAGTTGAAAGGCATTCTATTAAAAAATAAACAATTTATAGACAGTTTAAGACTTACTGTAAAACGATACAGGGCTCTTAATAATATTAATATTTTGCAAACAATCAGTAAAAGAATAAAGCTTATTATCTTTTGATTGAATTAAACTTAACTCCGTTGATATAAGGCAAGAACCTATATATATTGGGTTAGAAGAAATGCACAATACATCCTGTTATCCACTCTAACATCTTATATATATTACACACAGTGGCGGCTGGTCAATGTGGCATTGGATCAATACACCACTTGTATATGCAGGGGAGGTTATATTTCATGAGATAATATTCAAACATAACATTTATACCATTCAATCATTTAAATACGAAAAGTAGCTCGTAATTAAAGTGAATAAATGTATGGAAAAACTTATATGTCAACGAATGTTTCCTCATTACTAGTAATAACCGAGTTCAGCTGTAATATTAATCCATATTCTCCGTCAGTTGATAAATCGTTATTGTGATGAATAAAAAGCACGTTTTACGTACATAACGTAGATACGTTTTACCGAATGAATTCAAAGTCTCTTTTTTAAAACAATACAATTGTAAAATATTGTGATTTTCTTTAAGAACTTCCTGATCTTTTACTTTCGAAACTTCTTTAAAGAGTAAAATTCAATTAACAACCTTGATGTTCGATCGTTTAATTTGATTATAATATATAATCTAGTTTTATAACCGGTTTTAAATAAAGCTTAATCTTTGTCCAAAGGTTATTTAATTGCGAAATCATTAATAGTAAATACAATACTCTACGATACGGCCTTTGAAGGTTGTTGGCGACTTTTCCACATGATTTTATCGCTCAAGTATATACATAGTGTAAACGACATTTTACTTTATGTGTTATTTCGTCAATAGTTGTGAGTATTGCTGAGGAATTTCACTTAAAGCTCATATAGCCTGAATACCATTATTATATGTAAATTTGAATATGATAATTATTGATTTCCATTCCTAATAATTTATTTAACTATTGAGCGAGAACAGATTATTTATGTTGTATATATACTACTTCGAATAATAATTATCAGTTTAGTCAACTATTGCTTTGTATCCTAAAAGTGTATTTCTAAAATAAACATCAGTGCTGCGGTACAGTGGTCGCTAACCTTTTGGACCTTGCGGAACTGTTTAAAATAATAACAAGAATACTTCCCTAACTTTGGTGACCACCAACTTGCAAAATTATGAAATATACACTATACTCATCAATAAAATGACATGTCTACTTTTGCTAATCGCTTAATTTCAGGAAGACACGTGTTCAATCAGGAACGAGGAATAAAAATGTTGCACCCAAATACGGACGCTCATAAATTCTTTTTCCAGGAAATTTTAGAAATAAACAGAGCGCAATTGAACAGTCGTCCGATTTTTAATGAATAGTTACATATGCCAGGCTTTCCACTTTTATACCCTATATAAGTATTATCATACAACCTTTTCCAACAAACGAAAATAAATAGAATTCTTTAAACTATTTACCATTCAAATCTCTGGGCACTCCCATGGGCTAATCCTTTTCGTCAGTTATGGCTTTAAGCTCAATGATACATTTATTTTTTATATAAACACGAAACATTCATTTAATAAGCGTCGGTTTAGGTTCATCCGTGCACTTGAACGCCTGAAGATGCCGAAAGGTGAAACACAGGTCGTTAGTGACAACATTTGTGTGAATGTATACATTTTAAACGATTCAAACTTAAATTATAATAAAATGCGGGTTTTATTTAATGCGTGCTTCAAATACAAATTGAATTTGACAATGCATATTAAAGGGAAATGATGTCAGTGATGAATTTGATACAGAATAAAACGTAATAAACCATTTTTCTTAATTAATGTTTTCTTTAGAATGTTGCTCGGATATGGATGAATTGCTAAGGGGATCTAGACCGGAACAGAACCTTAAAATCAAGCATGCGACTCGCCACCCTGATATTTTCCGGATGTTTCACAAATACAATTTGATATCGTGGAGTAAATAATCACATTTAGTGCGTTCACTGCCAATACTTGTTGGAAAGGCAATACAGTGGAACCCCCACTTACACGACCCCGAATTACGCGCTTGCTTGAAATATTCACCGTAAATCCCCCAACTGCACGGTCGCATTCCATATTCGTTGCTACGAGACGATCGTCTGTGCCACGCATACTGTCAAATGTTGGCAAGCGTCTGTGTATTCAACACGTGCCAGGCTATACACGTATAGCGGGCGAATGTGGGAATTTGGCGCGCTTTGCATTTTATCACTTGGTAACTAAATATTTCATCGATATTTTTTTTTTGCAAAACTAAGGGAAATCGTAGTTTTGCATTTTTTGCGGAAAAAAACCATATCCCAAATTTTGTATGAGATTCACACCACCAATTACACTACCTCAAATTGCACTGTCTCTTTAGTGTAAATGGGGGTTTTACTGTATATTTAAAAAATAAAATACTTATTTGTACCACTATTACTTTTTATTTAATATTATTTGGACCGGTTTCGCTCAGTGCGAGTATTATCATGTCATAAGAGAATACATTGCTATTTATACAAAACAAAATAAAATTAATGGGGTGTAACAAACTGTGTCGCTCTACAATTGTGAATCGTGGCACCTTCAAAAATGGATTCTTGCGGCAGACACAAAGGCTGCGGCGGTTTGACATTGTAATGAATTTGGAGATAAAAGAACAGGCTAACTAATCCTAAATAACGTCAAAAATAAATATTAAAAAAAACTATGACTGACCTGGCTTGAACATGTGCTGCGGATGCCCAGGGACGCCTTAGGCTTGCTTATAGCTTCCACCAACCGGATGGATCCCGTCACCGTGGAAAATCACTGATGACCACTTACAGCATAGGTTATCAATTTTTTTCGGGTTGCGACTCCTTTTTATAAAAGCCACGTGACCCGCGAACCCCATGCAATTATAAAAGGCATTTTTAATTAAGGTAATTTTAGATGACTGTATAAGTTGGTGAACCATAGTTTAGAAACCCGTGATCTATAGAATGTTGAAAATGCTCGCAATGAGCGAAACCGGTCCTGGTCTATTAAATAAAGTGGAATGAAGTACAAAGGAATATTGTGTTTTTATTAATCTATAGAATGTACTCGGTGGTGCTACGGAACGGTTGATTGAAATATATGCACAACCTTTGCCTTCTAGCGAGCCGCATAAAACAAATTATTGTGGGTTTGGGCCGCTAAGAAAAAAATGATTTAAAGTACGCTAAATCCATTAGTATACAGGACATATGTACGTTCCATGTAAAACAGCCTTAAAACCGTGTAAAAAAGATTAAGTGAATTTAAATAAATAAGTAATAGGTTCCATTATATTATTTTGACCGTGTTATTTCGAAAACGTGAACATAAATAAGCCATGCAAAAAAAGATTATGAGTACATGCTTATTAAAAATCGTTTCATTGTGAAATATTTATGTTTCATTTATATACAATTCATAAGGTAATGCATTCTTGGTCTTTTAACTATTTTTTTTAAATTTCGGCCCGCAGGCCGCGGTTTCTTTTCGCACTGAATCAAGGAGGAAGCACATAGGATGACGGAATCTTATTGGTACCGGGTAGTAGTCATTTGTGCATAGTAGATAACTTATCGTTTGATGACTTCAAAATCTTTATGATCTCTCATACTTTCCTTCCAATAAATCGCTATAGGATAAGTTATCAAAAGTATTATCAGAAGTATCTAAGTGTAAAAATGTAAAGTTGGAAAAAAATTCGCGGAAGATTAACGTATAAGCTTAAGCACACGGCTTGATGTATTATTGTTTGCGTGCAAACTCGACTGCGCGTGGGCGGCGGCAGGTCCGGTAGCTGCAGGCGAGTCAATTAAAGGCCCCTCGCTCCATTTCGCCTTCTCCTCATCCCGCCCTGTCGCTCCGTTCCCTCTGGGCAGAATGCAAAGTGCCAGTCGGTCGTAACGAGCGGGTCGGCGTTTGCCTGCTGCGGCTCTGTAATTTTCTACAATTATTGTTTTTTTGAATAATGATAATACGGATGTGTTTGTGGTGAATTTACTCGATGTTCTATTTACATGTCAGATTTTTGAAGATCGATGTACAGGAAGGTATCAAAAAGCTGAAACTGACTTTTAGCTTTAGGACATATTTATAATAATCGTTTGTGTTGACCTGTGCGGCCTATTGATAACACTCGAATAAAATATCGACTGCGGAACGGAAAAAGGACATAACCCACACATATAAAATTTTACAGGAGACACATAAAATGTTTTTTGATGATTTTAGGCTAAAAGCAAATTATGAAATATACACAACCCTGAAGTGCATGGAGACTGATTAACTGTTTTTTTTATTGATTTAGCCTAGTATTAATTTAATAAATTGTTTAAGAAAAACCTTTTTTGATGTCCTTTTTACTGGTTGCAATTTTCACAAGCCTTTCTATTTTCAAACTTAAAAGCAAAATTTAGATAGTAATTCGGCATTTTCAGCTTCCTTCCTTTTGATGGAACGTGTGCCAAGTTGTATACATTGTGATTATCGAAAAAGCTGTTTTGGAAAAACTGATAGTTACGTCCTTTTTCCTTTCGAAAGTCGATTTGTTTATGACGTGAGGCGGCGCTTAAAAGTAAAACTAAAAAGTCATTTTATATACAAATGATAATACAGTACATTAAACTATTTTAATTAATTCATATGTAAAATGCAAACATTCAAAATGCGATTTTCTGACACAAATTTTGAAAAATTTTGGAAATCGTAATGAGTGTTCAAAAAAGGTTTTTGAATAAAAATTAAGCTAATCATTAAGTTGACACATTCAAGCAAACTGTGATTTCTCCAACACTCAAATCATCATTTCCTAAGCTCTGTATTTGCGTGACAAATCACTTATTGAATGTTTGCTCCTCATGTTGCAAAAATTACATGCAAAACCGATCACTTCAATGCTGATATGTCAAATTTTATTTCACTTTTATTTATTGCAATAAGTGCTGGACTGACTATAAAAACAGGTATAGTGTAAAACGGCGAAAAAACAAATTAAAAAAAAGCAGTACACTAAAACTCTAAAATGTAGTTTGCTACTAACATTGAAATTTGTAAATATCGTAATCTGCTTTTAAATGCCTCATGTTATGGTTAACCTTTATGATCGTTAGTTTATTTCTTTTATATTCTTTTACTGTTGTTTATTGTTCAAATACTGTAATTGTAACACAATGGCGTTGATTTAATTATAGAGTTATAAAATATAAAGTCGTACGTTTGATCTCCGATATTAAATATCAACGACTAGGGCGTCCAATTCAGGACCCTTTTTGTGATTTCGTGATTAACAATTTTTCCAATACTAACCGTAAATCGTGTTATAAATTTGTGGTTGAGACATTCTTGCTTGGTGATTTTAAATTCCTTGGATTTTTCAAAAAAAATTTGGTCGATTTAAAAAATCCAGAATTTAACAAATATTCCCAAAATAAAATGACGCGACACCTTTTCTTTTTACCTCTTCCCAGAATTTTCAAATTCAAAAACATCCCTCGCGAAACTTTCTCAAATTTGTACAATCCCGGGATTGGAGGCCCTATCAACGTCTTCATAAACAAATTAAATACGAAAGAAAAAATAAAATTATCGGTTAAAAAATCATTCATCAGTTTACGACTAGTATCTCATGCATAGAACGCAATGAACCCACGCTTTCATTGTGGTCAAATATGTTGCGAATATATATGCAGGTAATTTCAAAATAAAATGTCTACAAAGTTCTCTTATGATCCTTCCACGGGTCTTTCTATAAAGCTGTGGTACCAGGTTTGAATTTTAAATAATCACAACAACAATTATTTATCGAGCAGTCAATTTATTACATTGCTTGCCCCCGAGACAGGCTGTGGAGGAACAACAACCCGTTTGACTGACGGAAAACTAGTTATTGATGTTGACAAGGAAACGTTAAATAGTTTTCTTGGGCCATAAAGATGTCGCTGATTGCCTCGATCGGCATTTTGATTCTATTCTGATGAAGAATTTGAACTCGAGTTGAAAAGACTTGATAATTTAACATCGTAAACTAGAAGAAGGCTTAACTGCATCATTCATATTTCGCAAATCCCATACTTTAAGACATACCACACTCTCTTACAGATCGTATTATATAAGACGATATTTCCATTCGCGAAGCTGATTATTAATTAAAGGTTCATATTTTTCCGATCAGAATTGGTCAGAATTTATATTAAAAGGTCATAATATATCGGTCAAAAAAAATAGTCATAATTTAAATGAAATTGAAAAAAACCTAACCTAACCTAAGCTTACTAAAATGTTAATAAAATATTCAGACCGTACAATATTTTTATTCTGACCAAAAATTGAATTTTATTCAGACAGAAAGTTTGTTTGATTTCTGACCAAAAATTGATTTAAACTCTGACCATTTATTTTGTTCTCTTAACTAAACGGGTAAGTGCCCGTGATTTAAATCAGTAGCGACTGAACAAATTACATTTGGTCTGAATTAGGCTTTCCAATCCCGGCATCCCGACCAATTTTTCAATCCCGTAACCCCGGGAACGTTTTAAAAGCAATCGCGGGATTTATGGATTCACTACAACATGTAACCCACAATCATCAGGGTTGGAATACGTAGTCACTGGCAGATTGCATTTTTTTAAATGATGGAGCTTAAAAAAGAGATTTCTGGAATTTGTCAATTCGTTACTCTTTCGCCAGAATTATAGAAAACAATGGTAAGTGGTCAATCCTGAGTTCCCGGGCGACTGCATACCGAAAAAAATGTGTTAAAAAAATGGGTGCAGAACTGGATGCCCTAGTCTGAATGTGCTTCTCAGATAAGCAACAAAAGTGTAATAAAATAACGATAAATGATATTCATTCAAGAAAGTTATGAACATGTATCGTACACCGTAACCCTACCCTACTGGTTTGCACCCTCAAAAGCTCTCATTCCCAAATTGGTATTTTTATTCATTAACTTATGTCTTTGATTTTTTTATTTCTCTAAACTTTTCTTGAACTAGAAAACGGGACATAGCAAGGTAAATTTAAGTATTACACCTCTTCTGGTATTGCCATTTTTAAAGCCTGATTATCTTAATTGTATAAATTCGCTTATCATGGTAGTCGAAGATTTACAGTTACAATTAAAACAGTTTATTTTTTATTAAATCGTTTATAGCCATAGCTTGAATACATAAATGTAAAAACGTTTCTGTCAATATGATAAAACGATTATGATTATTTAAATTTTGCTTTTTGTATTCCATCTCAATATTTTCTAATGGCACAACTTTCAAGCCAGCGATAATGTACATCTTTGCGCACAGCGTGAATTCAACCCACATCTAATTCGCGATCGCTGTAAAAATCATGTAAATTTTATCCCAATCAACCAGGCGAGGTAATCAGTTTTGATCCCATGTAAAAACTCGCACAGTTTTTGTTCGTTTTCCTCCTCGGTCCGATGAGTTTTTCTATGACCGAATCGTAATAAATTACAGCCCGTCCGGCAGTGTTTTCTATGAATGAATCCGTAGTTTTTTTTACTCTCGCAATGCTATAAATGTATCTGTGAATCTATGAATGAATTTAAAAGTTGTTAATTACTATGCCGTGATGTTGGCGTTTTGTGGATAGTGGGAAAAGGCGGAGACTGCGTGCAAGGTAATTGAGGCTAACTAGAACGTAAATCTTGACTGTTTTATCGACATGAATGCTTATTGTCAACCCATTGCTTGAGGTTATCTTCCAAATATTGAGAAATTGTTAATTTAATACTAGATTTTTTAATACCGGAAAATTACGTTTATTTTTTTCCATATTTCATTGCATGTATTAAATAACTGAAATCAGATCATATTCAGTCGATGAAAAATATATTTGAGCAGACTCGGCAAATAAAATACATTAAAAAATGGGTGATTGTAAAACAGCTGTATTTTTTTACTATTTAAGAACGAAAAACTTTGCTATTTCAATATGAAATTAATGCTATTTCAATCAATAAGGCGAAAATTCTCAGTGTTCCAATTCTGTCTGATAATTCGTTTTAGATAAAGAAATAATAAGGTTCTGTAAAAGCATATGCATTGAAGAAGTTTAAATTATTAAGATTTTCCATATTTTAAATATTTCACTATTTTTTTTCTGTTCTTGCCTTGTGAAATTTTAAATCTACAAAGAATACAAATAAAATGATATAAAAAAAAAATATAGAGGAAAGTAAACATTAAAATATTTACAATAAGCTCACTTAATTATAATAGTAGACACAACAAATAAATAGAACTATTATTAAAAAAAAAATCCTCTTTTACCAACTGATATTCGTCATGAGCGAAATTGACTCTGATTTTATAAAATAAAAATAGAATTAGAACAAAATAGGGTTTTGGTTTCTTAAATATAATGTCTTTACATTAAGTATTGATAGTGAACTCCTTAAAAGAGCTATTTAGACCAATGAAAAACAGGAATATTTACATATATATTTAAGGGAACAAAATAAATAGTGAGATTTTAAATAAATTTTTGTTCAGAATTCAAATAAACTTTCGGTCTGAATAAAATTCAATTTTCGGTTAGAGTAAAAATATGAACGTTTATAATAAAAAAATTACACGGTCAGATTTTATAACCATTTTGGTTAGTTTTTTTTTTCATTTAAATTATGACTATTTAATGTAAATTCTGACCATTAATTATTTATTCTGCTCACTACACTGACAGATATATTATGACCATTTAATATAAATTCTGATCAATATAAAATAAATTCAGACCAATGTGATAAAAATTAGGACCGAAACTGTATTAAAATTCAGACCAGTCAAATACGAGCCTATATTTAACCAATATCATGCAAGTGATCGAATCATAAAAATATATAATGTTATATAACTTTTACTATATTACCAAAAAACATGTCCAATTAAAAACAATATATTACTACGCGACAAAACCGGAGGCAGTGATAAATTAAATATTATTTACAACCTCAGGTTTTTTCCAGCAATATTAGGTGCAAGGTTATTAAAAATATAATTGCCTTTTTAAAACACACCTGTAAATAAATAAAACGTTTCACTTATTTATAAGTACGGCTATCGTTTGGGCTCTAGCTTTATCGTATAAATCATTAACATAATATGTCGACGCTTATTAGAATTTAATAAATTACTTAGGCATTGTTCGTGAACAAGTTTCGCGAGCGACAATTTGAGATCAGCTGATATAGTGCTTTACTGTGTGTTCATAAATTTAACTTTAGATATCGCAGTCGGTTATTTATTGGGGATTAATTTCATTCTTGAACAGACACATATGAACTGTAGCCGGCATTAATACGCGTACATAATTGAGCAGGCCAGTGCTTTGAAACCATGTTCGATCTAGTTTATGTTATATTGTAACGTTGAATCGATTCTATGTAATTAATGGATGGACTTCACTGTCGACCCGTTTCATACAACACAAACAAAAAGGTCGAATTTATTTATTCCGTTATTATATAACAGTATATAGTCAGCATACGACTAAAGATGTTTGTCTCTATAAAAGCTTTACCCTAGTAATGAAGTAGGAAAGTCTGAGTTCAAATCCCAGTAAGATCAATGACAAATTTTTAATAAAAAAATATATAGCTCGAGATCATAAGTTACCTATATTATAAGACATAACCATTTACAGTTACGTTATCTGATGTGGTTCCTCCGCACACCGGACCAGTTAGTCACTTGACTTAAATAAGGCCTGCATTAAAGCAATATCATATGAGTAATTATGAATTCTTTTTATAATTGCTAGATTTAAAACTAAGAGGAATAAACAAGCTACAAATATAGATCACACGGATTCCTAAATGGAGTATATTTCAATAAAAGATGTCATGAGAGATTTTTTTTTTATTCAAACTCGTTTTTTTCGGATAGAGCAATGGATGAAAAGAAACACAATATGTTTCAACTCTTTGAGGAACATCACCATTCGTAAACCTTGCGATATTCAGTCTGACAATGATTCTCAAATAGGCGAAACACTTGTCAGAATTTGTGACACAATAAGTGAAATAACAAGGATATCATATTAAACCACAAACTTACCGCCAAATCCGTCAAAAAAAAGATGGGTGTTAGCAAAATGCTCTATTTACGCACCATTTTGAAGAATCGAATGGGTGGGAGGTAATTCATAATTATCACATCGAATATACCTTTAACATAATTCCATATGTCGACTGAAAAATGTGTTTATCCTGTAATTTAAACCAATGGTATCTGTGTCTGAAGAGGAAGACGCTGACCCCTCGGCTACAAGCTCAGTTTGGACACGTATTCCATTCAGTATTTTAACAGGGAATTAATGCTGTGGGAAAATTGTTGATGTACAATTTCTAAAACATTCTATTGGTACATCAAGATATTTTTTTGCGATCAATTGTTTCTTAAATTATTAGGATACTATTTTCTAGGAGAAATATACGTGGTACGTGCTAAGCTTTCTAATCCCGGGATCCCGTCCATTTTTGTGATCCAGAAATCGCGAATGTACCAATCCCGGGATTTCGGGATTGACAATTTTTTAGCAAATCCCGTAAATTTATAGGATTTTGGAATTGGAAAAACTAAAAAAAAGCGAGAAGTCACGGTGACATTTTGGGCAAATCGGCAAATTCATGGGTTTTTGAAATTGGAAATGAAATAATGAAAAATTCCATATGACACTAAAACTTTTCTCAATTTATACACGATTTCATGTTGAGTGCCCAATCCCAGGATTGAAAATTAGTCACAAAAAGGCACCAGAATTGGATAACTTAGTATGTGCCACACATGTAATAACACAAATGAAAATTTAACACTGAAAAGATATTTCCAGAAAGTTACTATCAAAACCCATCGATCAGAAATATTGTTTCAATTTTCAGTTGAACGTGTCTGGTATTGTCCGATTGAATTTCTAATAAAATTTCAATTACTTGTAAAACACCGTGATATATATATTATGTTAGAACAGATTCATAAATAATTCCGCACAGACCAGGCTGTCGGCTAGCAATAAAGATGTCAACTTTCATGTAAATAATCACCGCTGAGCTTTATTGGAATATCGTAGCATAATTTTAATGAATGGCTCCGTGGTTTCACTATCTACCTTCCAAGACGCTATAAAAATGATATAAAAACAATTATATTGTATTTTAGATATAATTTACCACCCCAGTTCTTTGCCATTCATTTTAAATGTAGTAAATTGTAATTAAATATAATTTTATGTTAAGATATTTAATCTCTAATTTCTTCGAGAAAAAGAGGTTAAACATCAGAGTAAAACTGTTGAAATTAACTCAAGTAGAATATTATATACTCCACCAATAATTTAATATATAATTGTAGTGTAAAAATATAATTGCAAAAATCGAGCTTTTTGACGTAGACCAAAAAATGCTTCTATGAGCTTTTGCGACTTTTATCACAAAATATTCGAATTTTTATAGCTTTTCTATTTTAATATGCAACTGAATAATAAAATTGACATAATTCTATAAATTTGTAGAACAAAATATTCTTATAATTAATATAAACCCACCAAACCAAGAATAGGGGGTTGACATTATTAAAATTTGATAGGTATATTTTGTTTCGCGATTTTAGTGTTATGCTGTAATTTTAAGTAAAAAATAAATTGTAAATAACTGTCTTCGATATTACACAAAGAAAGTTTTCAAATATTTAATAAAAAGTTATTACCATTTAATGCTTATATGCAATTATAATAAAAAAAACATCAATTTTATTATTAGTTTACCAACCATATGCTAGCTTACTAATTTAAGCCCATCTTAGTCCATAGATCACACCAATTTTGTAATTATTATATTTCACAAAAAAGTAAATTAATGATCATAATATTATATCATTAAAGCCTACCATTTTTAACAACTCGTCAATATTTATTTTATTTTAATTGTCTGTCTCATTTTTCTAACGAGAAAATTAGTCGAGCTTCGTTCGTTTTTATCTTTAATTAAAGTTTTTTCACGATTAAAAACAGTACTAAAATAGATGGAACGATCGCTTCGTTCGTTTATCGAAAATAAATTGGTTTCGATCAAAAAAAAAATATCATTGTAACAAGTTTGATGGTTAATTTAAAGTTCTTTAGTAGGTAAAGTAAATTTTACTTACAGATTTAATAAGGTAGAAATAATCTTTAAGATTTACTAATTCTTGAAACAATTAAATATTATTTATGAGTGTCATCATATAATATTGTGTATTTTTGTTTCCCTGAAAATAATGTGATAGTTTCTGTCAAAAAAAATCGCAGGGATAATCTATGTTCAAAAAATAATATGGACTTTATCAATATTTTTTTATTAACGTTGTCGTATGTTTTTCTTTATTATTAATGTCATCGATATGTTTATATATTATAAATGTTCTTTGTTACTGACTTAAAAATTGCTAGCTTAGACAGGGACGTAAATAGTCAAAATCGTATGATTTTCATACCACTATTTAAACGGAAGTAAAAAAACCTATTTTGATTGATTGAATTGCTATTTACACCACGCATGGAACTTTATTATAATAAGTTGAACAAATATCTAGATATAAAAATGTTTTTTTATATAAAATTGATAGCTATTTCGGCTTACGCTCTTATCAGAACTATGTTTAAACATGCCTCAACTTAGCTATATATATATAAGCCCATTAGAGGTGAAGTGAGCCAAGTGGTATTTTAGAAAACAAAAAGTTAGATACGTTGTAATATTCTAGACGTCTTAAAGTATCGACTGTCACTTCAAGTTCATCCGTGCACTTGAACGCCTGAAGATGCCGAAAGGCGAAACCCGGTTCGTTAGTGACAAAATCTGTGGGAGTGTACATAATTTGAACGATTCAAATTTAATATTATTGTTGATATATTTTCACCTCATTATATACATTAAGCCATAGACTAATCGTTAAGCTTTTACACTGTCGTTATGTAAAAAAATACTTAATCCAGATTGTATTCAAGTCTTGGCGTTTTAATACTCCATAATTTTACACACACATAAATAAGAGGCCTTATTATAAATTAATAAGCTTCGTTAATATATAATTTAAAGTCGGTAACAAAACATTGGAACAAGTTTGTACATCGTCTTTCAAACAAATTATTTTCTTACACATAAACAATTCTTTCTCTTTGTTTGACCATGTCTCGGATTAATGCTATGTTTTGGTGTACAAGAAATCTTCTTGGTGGCGATCAATTAGGTTAAATTCCAACACCGATCGATATTTTTGAATTACTACGTGGGCTAACTTGTTTTAAAGTCAGTAGAGGGCAACCATGCATAACTTATTTAATATTATTCTAAAAACAATAAAATACTCATTTGTACTAAATTTGAATCATTCAAATCATGTACATTTGCACAAGTTTTGTCACTAACGACCCGGGTTTTGCCTTTCGGCATCTTCAGTTGCACGAATAAACTTGAACTGACGTTTAGTAAATAAATGTATCGTGTTTATATTTTAAATAATTGTATCACTAAGTTTAAGGCGATTGCTGGCGAAATGGATTAACCCAAGGGAATACCTACATATCGGTGTTATTTATACAAAACAAAATAAAATAAAAAAGGTGTAATAAACAAAATTTAACAGTCTTATTTTTTATCAGTTGATAATGCTCGTCATGAGAGAAACTGGTCCTAATCTTGCTAACATAAAAGAAGGGAAATAGTACAAAGGAATACTGTGTTTTCTAACTGTTGTTTTCTTAGAGAAACACACATTGTGAAATAAAATATAATGTTTATTTCACAATAATTACATAATAACGTTATAAGTGTTTTAAGCATCACGCCATTTTCAGAACTGTACTCGATAGCTTGATAATTCTTCAACTGTTTTTATTTGGAAATTTAGTCATTTTATCAAAGCTAAAAGAGGCTATCTTTCTAAAGCTTCAGATAATTGATTCAACAGTCGTGTTGTTTACAAAATCTTGGTTAACATAAAGACCGTTTTTATTATATTAACCGCTTGAGTACCACGCAAATAAATCATTAATATGTTCCAGAGATACTGCATTTTTTTGAGAAAAATAATTTTGCATAATATACACTCGAATTCGATATTTTAAAAACCTATATTGACTCAGTATAGATAGCACTACACAAATTGATCAAAATATTGCTTATATTCTATTAGAATACCAAGTATTTGATTTTTTAAATGTCATGGAAATCCGTGTTCGCTTGCATATGTTCCGGACACCGGTGTCCTCTTGGTATTCAAGTGGTTAATTATAAATATATATTTGGATTCCGACTTGCATGTATTTTACAATAGTTGCCTATAACTGAAGTTTTCCGTTGTTGAGGTCAATAATCAGAACGTAGCCCGATTATAAAATACATTAAATATTTCCTCATTAATAAAATAACAACTTTAATAAACAACTGTCGATAAACGAATTTCAATGTTGTACTCGGGATTATTATTCGATTAATCAAATCGTTCACATTAATGACTTTAAGTGAAGCTTAAAATAATAATATAATTAACAAGTTATGTTAATTTATCTAATTATAATCAACGATAACAGATTGGAGTATTTAACTGAACTTATAACTCCGATACGACTTGTTCGAAACTGTTATTAAGAATGTCGAATATTTTAATTATCGATATTTTTTTTTGATATGTAACTAATTTCGTGACAGTTTTTACAGCGATAAAAAATTAACACATAATAATAAAACTATTGGTCATTTGATTAACTTAAAATTTAATGTGTTTGTATAATATTATTAGAAAATTGATTGTATTCTTTTAAAAAAATTCAAGTGTTCATCGAATCAATAATTTAATTAGTAAAAACACAATATTCCTTTGTACTTCATTCCACTTCATTTAATATGTCAGGACCTGTTTCGCTCATTACGAGCATCGTCTCGTCAGTTGACGATGCTCGTAATGAGCGAAACCGGTTCTGACATATTAAATAAAGTGGAATGAAGTACAAAGGAATAATGTGTTTTTACTAATATAATGCCTTTCCACCAAGTATTGACAGTGAACACCCTAAAAGTGAATAATTTAATTGCTCGAATCATCAATGCGTGTCCTTCTCTGTCCGTATTTAAACTTGAGCATCGTGGGTGATGAGCCATATCGATGGACTTTGACTTATTGTTCGAACCAAATTGACTGACAAAAAACTCTCTGAAGATTTTCCTTTAATTGACTGAGAAGCAATACGATTAATGACCCAAGGAAAATCGGATAAAAGTTATTGTGTGTAATGCAATAAAAAATATAATAACAGTATTTGTAATTATTGTGAAAAAGTATTAAACTTTCCATGGTAACTCAAATGTTCGATTCAATGTTGATTTAAGTGTATTTAAAATTAACGTTGAGTATAAATCTGCTTCAAATAAAATGAAAATATACCGAATATTAAAAACCTTACAACACACTTATGTAACCATTTTTTTCATCCATGTCCGCTCCCAATGTGGAGAATTTTTCTATTCATACTTTCTCGAAAAAAAGCGTGGGTAACTAAGAAAATCTAAGAAAAACTTTCTTTGAAAGAGCTGCAATAGAAGTCGAAATGCTTGACATTGGAAGAGGGTATGGTTAAAAAGATAATCTCTCTTTATTTGCTTTTTTTATCCATCTCCTCTCCCAGTGTGGAAAATAATGCCTCTTAATGGAAGTATTTCAACATTTTTTTTCCTAAGAGAACTGTTTGTTACTTATTCGCTTAACCTCTCCTTTTCAAAGATAATTTTAGGGGTAGAAGGATAAGGCTTGACTAGTGGTTAACTAATCACTCTCGCTACGCCTACTTATTAAAGATTCGGAAAGGGTGGGTAAGATTTTGCTTAGACATCACAAACACCCATGCCTGCGAACAGAAATCGACGGAAAAATTGCTGTTCGTACCAAGACTTGAACCCGTGAGATCCAGAACGCTAGTCGATGCGCCATAGGACCCGACATCCGTGCTTACGAAATTCGTAAATAGATCGTAAAATCAATTTATGATACTGCTCGTTTTCGGATTCGAACCCGTGAACTCTGTAACCGAAGCCAGCGACGTGTACCGTTCGACTACGGATACGGAGTTTTGTAATTAAATGCTATTTTATAGTTTCTAAACAGTCAATCGATTACCCACAAAGAAAGGGTCATGTGACATGATTATTACAGCGTAACCCGCGCTTTTATGCCACGTTTAAGACATATTTAGTGAAACTTTTTATTCGACCGGATTGTCCCAGACCACGTACTGTAGTGACTGTCAACATTTTTTACCCGACAATAATTAGAAACGTGTTTGAGGACATAAATTTAAATGCTATTTAAATATCAGTCACAGAGATTATACAATTTTTCAGGTGCAAACATTCATCAGAAATACTGTATTGAAACAGTTTATTTTATGAATATTTAATTGACTAGCGATTATATATATAAAAAGTATTTTTATTTAATGCTGCTTTCTCTAAACGACCATTAAATTATTTATTGAAAAGTAACATTTGAATTTTTTACAGTGGCGATGAAAGCTTATTTTAAATGTGTAATTAAGATATAATATGTTTTCTAAGGTCAACAGTTGGACATAAAAATTCTTCATTTTATTCTTGATAACCGTAAAAAAAATATATTAAATAGTCACGACTCCTAGATATGGCACACCTGCCTGGCCAAAATGGCCCGAACGTGGTGCAGGAAGTCACGTATTTACTGTGCGGTGAATCGCCACCAACTTCACGTCACTCTGCCTCCACCTCGTCTTCTTCTTCTTCTGTTGTAGTGCTGCCAGATAAACAAAAATGTAAACAGGAGACAATGAAACGATGCCGACCTGCGGAGTTTTGTTCCCATTCATTGCATTTTGACACGGTGAATTTAACTTATCTACCTCAGTCACATTTTTTTTGCTTTCATATTGTTTTGTAATAAAGAGATATTTTTTCAAACGAAAGTCTGACGCTTATAAATAAAAGCATTGAAAATTATTATAAAACGAAAAATACCGCCCACAATAACGTATTTTTGTATTAGTCAATGCAAGAATTGATAATGGAAAACCAAATAAAAATTTAAGTAATTTAAGATTTCGACTGAAGGTGTTTGGTGAAATTTCAATATTTAATTTGAATCGTTCAACTTATGTACATTCAAACAAATTTTGTCACTTACGACCCGGATTTCGCCTTTCGGGATTTATAGTTTGCAATGCTTTTGTTGTACAAAATTTTATATCGAGAAAACCGAAAGAACATTGAATACTAGATTATCAGAGCACACGGCAGCCTTTAGATTGAAAACAGACACGTCTACTTTTGCTCATCACTTAATTTCAGAAAGACACGTGTTCAATCAGGAACAAGGGATAAAAATGTTTCACCCAAATACGGACGTTGATAAACTAGGAAATTTTAGAAATAAATAGAGCGCAATTGAACAGTTCTGATTTTAAATGAACAGCTACATATGCCGGGTTCTCCATTTTTATACTCTATATAAATATAATCATAAAACCTTTTCCAACAAACAAAAATAAATATAATTCTTAAAACTACTCACCAGTCAAATCTGTGGGCATTCCCATAGGCTAATCCTCTTCGCCAGCAATGGCTTAAAACTCAATTATACATTTATTTCTTATATAAACACGAAACATTCGTTTGCTAAGCGTCAGTTCAAGTTCATCCGTGCACTTGCACGCCTGAAGATGCTGAAAGGCGAAACCCTGGTCGTTAGTGACAAAATCTGTGTGAATTTACATAATTTGAACGATTCAAATCCAAATAAAAATCTTAGAAATCATCAACGATTAGGTATTGGATTGCAATACCGTTAGAATATATCGAGAATACCGGTAATTGATGTATTTCATATTAATAACCGGTATTGCAAATATGAACACCGGCATAACAAAAACAGTTTGAATAAAGCAATAAAAAATATACGGGAATTAAATATTGTCTATAATAGCAGCATTTATAGCTCAAAACATGTTTTTGTCGATTGTCTTATTGTTGCATTTGATTTAGTGATATTTCAATATTAATCATTAAAAAAATCATCGGGAAACAATAGGTTGAAATGGATGAGAAAAGTACATAGTAATATTATACTAAATATTACTAATTATATTAAATGTATAATATTTCATTTTACAGCCGATTAAATTGAATTTTATTATCATTCAGTAAAGTTTTTTGTAATCTTTCTAAATGTAAAAGTAAAATAAGAATTTTTATTTTATCGTTAAATTAAGATACAAAGTCAAAAATGTAAAAAAAAACCTCAATAATCGAATCCGAGGCACCCAAAAGAATAAAGCTACATAAAAAAAAACACAGACCTCCGTTCATTTATTTGAGCAAGTTTTTATACTGAAAAAAATCGGAATGAATTTAAAGACTGACTTTTATAATATGCTAAGAATTTTTTGAGTTTTTATTTTGTAATTTCATTACAAGTAATATCAATTTAATTCTAAGCCCGACAAATCTGAATAAACATTTTATTTAGTTTTAAAGTATTTAGACAATAGCCAAATATTGCAAACAAAAAACTCACTCAATAAAGCTTGTGATATTATGTTAACAATGAATCAAAAATATAATTATATGGTGAATTTGATTAACAACAAAGGGTATTGGCTTTCAGGGGCATGTCAAGTGAGCTGCCTACTGCGCCATGTAACCGCCCCATTCACTTTCTGGGTGGAATAGAAGTACATTCCGATGGTACTTGGGCACTTTGATAGTTTGACGGGAGATCACGTCTTTTCTGAGGCCACGTACTTACCCAGAAGACTGTTATTAATGGAAGGAGAAAAAAAACTGAGCACCACGAGACTTATAGATATAATTACCAGTTTTGAAAAATAGAACTCAACACTTTGTCGATCGGAGCCAAATATATTTCATATATTTTATGTTTGGATTAAAATATGTGTCAATACTCACATATTACTGCTAAATCCAATACTAAGCTTTAAAAAATCGCAAATTAATCTTCTGTAATGAATTCATTCATTAAAAATGAGCAGGTGTGATTAGTAAGTGGTGGATTACTCTATAAGCCAGGCACGAGAAAACCACGGCCCACCGGGTGTTTTTTTGCGGCCCGCGAGCAATATGATATTTTTTTAAAAATTCACATTTTTATCTTTTAACACCTTTTAAAAAAAAGATTGAACATTAATATAATAATCGTTATTTTTCATATCATCCTATATATATTATGTGAACAAACATTTGAAATCACAAACCTATTTACGATGAAATATCACCGATAAACATTTAAAAGCAGTTTTAAAAATCTCAACAACAAAATTAGCACCTGAATTTAAAAAAAATGTCAAAAGACGTAAAACAGTTCCATTCCTCTCATTAGATTGTTTTTTTTTCATGATAATAAATAGTGTACATATAAAATGCCGCTCATTTTAAATTCCTGAATTTGACCGTTCATCTGAAAAGTTTACCCCACCCTGCTCTAAGGGTTACTCCTAACAAGATGTTAGCTGTGCTGAAATATCAAAGGCTGCGCGGACCGATCAAATATTAATTGAATAACTGTTTTATACTGGTGCGCGACCACGCGCGCGCGCAGCTTAAAGGAAACATTGTAGCACTACAAGTGATGTTACAAAGTTATCAAATTTAGTTATATATAAAAAAAAAATGAACGTACATAAAGCTACCGCCGAATCTTTTGAAAACGACAAATACTATTTGCAACCTCACAGCCTTAACGAGGCTGTATATCCGGGACTTGAATGAGTTAAACGCGGAGCGGTGCTTACGCTAGACATGTGGTCATTTCGTTGGCCGACGTCGGGCGGGTACCGGCTCGACCTTTGCCACCTAGCCAGCCTAGATCGAGCGGGAAGCAATTTCATTTTTATATCTAATTACTAACTATGGAATGATTATCCCCAGCCGCGTATAGAAAGATAGCTCAAATTGCTGCCACAGATTGGTAGCACAATCTGATCTATAGATACTCCCAGTAATTGTTACTCTTTCATCGTGAAGGTTCAATTTTATTAACTCCGTATACAATAGATTTACTACATTGATGCGGGAATCAAGTTGATAGCTTTTCTACAATATTTTTGAAAAGGCAAACATACAGCATTCTTCTTACAGCGCATACAATAATATTAATCGAAATAATATCAAATTAAACTTTCGATGGATTAGGCGGTAACTTTGTGGAAGTTCATTTTAACAGCTTAACGACCGCGGACGCGTATTTGAGTCTTTAAAAAAAAGGTTGCTGGCCGGCGGACTCATATATGCGTATAGGCGAAGTATCTGGAAGCTAAGAAAATTTGGTAAAAATATCTCATTTTTTTTACAAATTATAGTGAATTTAGTAAAATTACAATTTTTGCGAATTTTTCGCAAAATTGCCCGGCCGCCAGGTGAAATTTTATAAAAAAAACGTGCGGTCGTTAAGCTGTTAATATAAAATAAAATAACTTAGATTATTCCACGTATTGTGTTACAAACTCTAACACGTGTTTCGCCTTTTTCAGAGGAATCCTCAGACAACTACTTTCGCAAATGCTTGCTTAAGTACGGATGATTTTAATTTTACTATTCTGATATATTATAATAAAAATCAAATAAAAATGGGAGGCAAGGAGGGGATGATAGAAAAACAAACAAACGATAATGGTAAACAAATGACATTTACATTAAGAAATGAAAGATTGTTATTATAATATATCAGAATATTAAAATTAAAATCATTCGTACTTAAGCAAGTATTTTTCATGATAATAAATGGTGTATATAAAAAAATATATTTTACTTACGGCCCGCTGCACATTTTGAATTCCCTAATTTGGCCCTTCATCCAAAAAATTTCCCCCCCCCACTGGTCTAAGGTTTAAATAATATAAAAACTGTTTATCAAATTTAAATCTCCGCAAGTTGTCTGAATAATAAATTCAATTCAACGCTGTGATAAGCAACGCTTGAAGAAGTAGTAGTAAAGGTGCTTCCTCAATTCTCCTACTGTGGGCAAAGCCTTCGAGAAGCTTAAGTTATTTTCATAGCTCCTCCAGCAATTAATCGAAGAGTCGTGCTCATGACCAGGCTTACGTGTCGGCACCGCAATCTTTAATTAAACCAACTCGACTTCTACCATTCGACGGGAAATAAAACTAAAATAATTATTGAATAAAAATATAGAAACGTTGGGTATGTTTTGGATATACATAACACAGACGTGGTCAATCGGAAAAAATAATTTAGTAATTATTTATTACAATCGTTTTTTTTTCAATCCATGTCCGCTCCCAATGTGTGCTCCATATGACCTCTGTTTGTTACTCAATTACTCAACTTATAATTTTTTTGAAGAGAGAAGGGGTATGAAAAATAGGGCTGGGGTAAGGCTAGTGATTTGCTGATCGTTCTCGCTACGCCTCATTATTTTATTGTTGAAAGGGCGTAAAAGTTGCGAGTTAAATAATTTTAGTATAATTAATGAATTTTGAGTGGATTGGTTCACATTCTGAAAGTGACATTTAATGATCGGAAAATATTTTTTCTACAAAATATCATATATAAGTTAAGATTTCGACTGAAGGTGCTTGGTGGAATTTCAATATTAAATTTGAATCGTTCAAATTATGTACATTCACACAAGTTTTGTCACTAACTATCCTCCATGCACTTGAACGCCTGAAGATGCCGAAACTCGTTTTAAAAAAGTTTCATTTGATTTCAGAATTCTTTGATATTGTATAAAAAGTGTTTTCAAACAAAGCTTCACCGATAAAAATTCTCAAAACAAATACATACACACACACACACTCTTTCTGCGCATTGTACGTATTGATTGAGGTGGCACTGCCGCTTGTAATAATTTCTGGTCTAATATTTTTTTTTTCAATTTCAGATGTTCCGAGAGCAAAGCATAGATGGCTCTGGTCTGCCCTTATTGACGGAAGATCACCTAACTGGACAACTCCGGATGAAGCTTGGTCCAGCCCTCAAGATGCGAGCAATGCTCACCGCTAAGCTCGGCGGATGTCACCATTGTAGATGCAATCCATCAACGGGAGGTACAGCATCAACTGGTAGTAATCCAAACTTGAGCGCTTCCTCAACAGGCGTCGCTAGTCTCAAAATCGAGAGGCCGCCCAGTGCTGGCAGTGATGATAGTTAGCTTTTGGACTTGAGTGTTTTTATTAATATTTATGAACTTCCTAGTGATGGACATAACTAACATTATTGATTTGCATGACTGAGAACGCATTTCAGATTAATTCAGTGCTTAGATTAACTATCTACGTAAAGTAATTCTTTTGGTTTTCGTTGGTTTTACTATTAAGTCGTTCAAGTCCATATAAATATGCGCAGAGATTTAAAAAATATTTTTATGCATAAAACTACTTACTTACATTCATGTAACCATGAATGTAATTTAAGAAATTCAGCAACCTAATTTTCGTATTAAACTATTCTCAGTGGCGGATTATCTTATAAGTGCACGAGGCGTGCGCTTGGGGCCTTTGGATCTAAGGGGCCTCGAAAATGGTTTATATTAAATAACCCATAAACATTTTTTTCAGATTTTTATATATTTTACATGAAACTGTTTGACGTTCTTATGTTATCAGAAAAACTGTCTCCAAATTTTATCTCTCGTGTGCTTAATCCGCCACTGAGTATTCTACCAACTTTTAACTGTATATAGAGAAAATAGATTCCTAAAGAGTTGTCTTTATTTTTAACAATATGTTACTACATCTAAACTACAACGCATTTTTAAATTTTGATTGTCTTTTTATTGATTGGAATTTTTAATCTGAAGCTTTTTGTTCACCTTGAGGGTGAGTGCAGTGGTCTACAGAGACATCTATAATTAAACAAAATGTTATGTAACTTATATGCAAACATAATTAAATAATTGATTAAATCGAGTTGAATAGAAACTTAAAAACATCCCAGTTGGTAAAGCCAATCTTTATTATACTATCCCACTAACAGTTGACTGTATGTAATGAACAGGGAGCCAGTGACGTGCTTAAACAGCAACCTGACATTTATATCTAATTTTAAAATAGTAACTGTCAAATGGAGAATTGTTGAATTTCAAAAAAGTTACTTATATGATTATTTTTTATTTATTATTACAAATAATTGTGCTGACAATTTTTGAAAAAAAAACAAGATGTCACGGCTTAAACACGCCACTAGCTTACTGCTCATTTTTAGCAAATCAATTTTTGTGGAATATAAATGGTTTACTCTTAACATAATTAAGGAATGCTTAATTCTACTGGAATATGTTGAAAAATCTATTAAGCTAGAATTTATCAATTTCACAAATTATTGTAATTAAGTCATTAAAATTTTTTTTTTTGTAATCATAGATGTCGCTGTAGACCCTTTCAGTCATGCTTAAATAAACTCTTTGTTTCCCTAAATGAATTATCGATATTAAAATAAATAATAGATTTTATTGTGCTCATAACATTAAAAGGTGAATGGAATACGAAATATGACGACTTGGTAGTAGACCAATATTTATGGCTTTTTTAGTAATAAATATTTTGCTATGTATGTATGTGTATATTTTGTTAGTTTGTATGGAATCTCTGTTATTAATTTGTTTAAACAACGAAATCATTCATTCTTCCCAGTTTTAAAAAAAACAGTGTTTATTAGCGTAGAAAGCAATTAGATATTTACATTTAAATTACAAAAAAATATTTAAAATTAGGTACTGCATTGTCAATTAAACATTATAAATGGCAATAATGAAATCGTTATTATTTTTTATTTCATTAAATAAAATAAATATGCTACTTATTTTAACTATCTAAAACTGTTCGTTAAATCTCCATTTTTTTATCCACAAACTATTTAATAAAATAATATTAAACTCCCAATAAAATAAAACTTGTAACACCATCTATGAACGTATTGTTATAACTAGTAGATTCCCTATATTTCAAGTAGCTATATTTTTATTTTTACAGATGTCACTGTGTAAAACATTTTTATTTTAATGAAATGAATCATAATAATCTATTGTGGATAATTAATTATTAATGGATAATAAAAGTTGAAATATTAAAACTTAACTACTACGATATTTGCTCAAGAACGCAAAATGCATATCAATAATTGATATTGTGATTATGTTAAATAGATATTGAATTCTAACACATGTACCTATATATTCTTATACAAAAATTTGGCAACTTTATTAATGTTACTTCTTTAGTGTTTTGAGTATTGACTAAAAATATTTTCATTAAAATACAGTAATACAATGTGACAAAAATATTTTTTCTCTACAAACAAATTGATTTTATTAATCTTAGAAAACAAAATATTTAAATCCCTCCTCTACTTTAAATTTAAGTTAATGGATTCATTTTTTAAAAAAATAGTACCATGAAGGAAAATTTCTACGTAATAAAAAAAATGAAATTTATAAAAGGTTCATTTCAAGTAAAATACAGAGCTTTTTGAATTTGAATTATAAAGCAACATTCACTTACATTCATTTGTTAAACTGGTTTTTTTAAAAAAATAAATTGATAAACCATTTGTTCAGGTTAAAAAAATATGAAGGGATATTCATAATTCGTTGCTACTTTACATAAAAATACAAATTGATTTTTGTGCCAACCTAACCAACCAATAATGTCAGTTGGTACCATTAATATTTTTAAAATTATAGAACTTCAATGGCAATATTTTGAAATAAGCATTCTTATAACAACAGCAATAGGACACTCAAATCATCATGCAGTGTTCATGACGTGTATGATGATCATCCACAGAGTAAGAAATAACGATTGTTTGAGCATAAAATGTTAATTACAAAGCATCAACTAACTAACACCTGATATTTTTTTAACAAAAATACCCCCCCCTCGTTGAGAGCAACGGAATTACAGCTAGCATTTTTTAATGCTGAAGTGACTAAAATACTTGATTTAGTTTGAATTTTAATGTAACATTTTCAAAAAGCTCACTCCATTAACAGTATTATGTTTTTGCCCTTGTAAGATTGTAAGAATATCAGTGAATGAATGTAAGTTTTGAGAAATATTTTCCAGTCAAACAAAATATTTCTTGCAATAAATAAAAAGATGAACCACAGATATGTCTTCCTTAAAATAATAATAATTTAAATACATAGTATTGTATAAATAAACAAACCAAATTAATGTTTACATATTATTTATACAATATAAGTACCTAATATTCAATAATAATTAACGTTTATGTGTGTAGTAGATTGTTTTTAGATATATATAAATAATTAAGTAAGACAAACATTACTCTCAAAGTGGCAAATATCTTTTCAACTTCGTTCCTAATTTTATTAAAATAAGTTATATTTTTTATAAATGTAATTATCATGTACTTATTTTTTTAATTAAGTACTTAAACCTTGAATTAAGAAATTACAGAAAATTAAATAAATTATAGTAGAATCCGTTTATAATGAATTGGCTTACAACGATCAACCGTTTTTAACCACATAGATGTATAGTTTGGTTTTCATAAACATTACTATGAAAGTAAATCTATTTAGTACGACGTTATGTCTACAGAACATTGACTGTCGTTCTATTCAGATTCTACTGTATATTCATGTATATAACTGAAATGCAAATAGATTAAGAAAATGTCCGGAAAATATTTTGCCTGTTTTTTAATTTCTGCAGAATGTTTCATTTAATTTTTGAATAGTAATACTACGTTTTTATAAATAGAGCCCTCATAATGAGACACTTTTCTATTTTCTTATTCAAGTATTTTCGCTGATCTCATGTTATGATGAATTATGATTTATATAATGCCTGATGTACCTATATTATGGATATCAGAATGAATTTCTTATGAAGGCTGTATTTATAATAACTTAAAACGTTTTTTTCCAGGCCTGAACAATATTGTTGGCACTCAAATACCAGTATTCACAGTTGCATAAATCAATTTTTCCATTGTCTTATTGGTTTGTATTTGAATATATTGATGTCAGAGATATCTAAATATCATCCAAACCATTCGATTAAAAAAAAGGGTGTAGAGAGAGGGATAAGTGAACCACGTGCTCTGTCCTAACCCTATACTTCTATCCTGACTACCTCAATCTGCTCCACTTGGTTAGCAGATATGAATAGATTTTTTTATGCAACGTTTCAAAGTGAAATGCGAGTAATTCACATAAATCAAAACAACTGCTTAAAAAATCATACTTTATTTATATGATTCCAAATTTATTTAATAAAAATATTGGTGAATGGTTTCTTTGACTTCAAATATTAATTGCTAATTTCAGTTTTTTACACCAAAAGTTGATCAATCTTAAAACATTTGCATATTTTTTTGTGAATATTCTGTTTAATTTCAATAAATAAAAACTGTATTAAAAAATTAAATATTTTAATATTTCGGTGTAAAAAGAATTGTTTTTTTTTTGTGAATAATGTATAATGTTTCATTTTAATTGATTATAATTGATGACTAGATTACTTGATTAATAATAGGACTGCTTTTCATTTAGAAATATAATAAAGTATATTTATGAATGTTATACCTATCAATATAAAAATTGTATTACTTACTTTTAAATGAATAATAATGTAACATAAATGTTAACTTTAAAACTCTTTCTAGGTATTTATGTTACTCAATAAACATTTTGTGATTATTTTAAATTGTGTTTTACTTATTCTTTCTACTGTAATTATTTTTCTATTTAAAATATTGTACTTTGGGTTATAAATGGTTTCTTGTCTGAAAAATAACATCCTCAATAAGTCAGCTTGTGATCTAATCTAATGGCTAAAAACCTTTCTAAAAAGATGGGCTCATTTATGGTATTTTAATTTTGACGATATAATGGAATTGAGAGTGAAATGTTAAATCAAAAAACACTTAAATTTGAATCGTTCAAATTATGTACACTTCATGTGTACACATCACACTGTGTAAAAAACACTTCTTTCATCGAAACACATTCAAATTAAATGAGAGCTCACACATACACTGTCATGAGTAATGAGTGACCAATTGGCATATCAGTCGCTATTACTGAGCAGAACAGAGATACAACTTAACTAACAAAAAAGAGATGTTTGTGGCACGTACCATAAATATGTTTGTATGTATAATACCATATCCTATGGTCAGCAAACTGGGGTTCACTTGCACGCAAGTACTGATCTAACCATAAATTTACGACTGTCTTCCGATTTGAAGGTTGAAATTAGGGTAAGAAAATTGATAATTTTCATCAATAAATGCAAAGAAATCATCTAGTGGTATAAGTCCGTTCCTGTCTTGACAGCGGCTGATAATATGATTTGAGGCATACACCCTCAATCCGAGAAACAAGTGCTACAGAATTGTAAATAAGAAGTATAAAGAGAATGTATTAGAGCAGCAGTCAGCAAACTTTTTGGGTTCACGGACTACTAAATTCACAATTTTAATCCAGCGGACCACTAACTGGACTTTGTGCTAAATATTATATATTTAAATAAAAGTGATCAAATGCGTCTAAAAATGTACTTAGTTCATAAAAAAAACTATTAATTATAATTCAGTTATAAAATCTTAATTAATTTTTAATGTGATGGATGTTTCTGGATATTTGAAATGATAAAATTTATATACATTCGATGGTTTCGGCGGTAACTTTGTGGAAGTACATTTTAATATAAAATTTAAAATAACTTTAGAATCAATCTTACTTCATTACTTAAGCAAAATTTGCGATAGTAAGTCTGAAGATGCCTCTGAAAGAGGCGAAACACGTGTCACGGTTAGTTACACAATATGTGGAATAATCAAAGTTATTTTAAATTTTATGATAAAATTTATATTTGGCTCCAATGATGTAACTGCAAAACGGAGAACAAGATGTATTTCAAGCCGAGATCGATACCGTGTTTTGATTGTTGCGACAGATGAAATATGTTTCGCATTAATATGTTTTGGAGTAGGTATTGAATTAGAATTTTTCATCAAAGGGGTTTTAAAATTAAAATAATGACGGATTTCTCTGCGGACCAACAAAATTTTCTCACGGACCACACTTTGCCGACCACTGTATTAGGGTGTCATTCAGGGTCTGGTAGACCTATTTCTACCCCTCTTTATAGAACACCATCAAAAGCTAATAAAAAATCATTAAGTTTGCTGTGATGGTGTTGTGTATATCAGACTGTCTACGATAAATTTCGAGATCCTTATACACATGAGAATATTTCCATTGGAAGTCAACAGATTACCATCGGCAGGCTTCGTTCATAAAAGCTGCGGAATGTTGGCATATCTTCAGAGGAAGCAAATAGATTGGTTTTTTTCCATTAGTGATTAATATATGGTCTGGAAAGAAAGCAGTTATGGACAAAATGTTCAGGTGTAATTGAGTATTGTTACTTTGTCTGCGGCATCATTTAATAATTGATTGTGTGTTTGTAAGTAAGTCACTTTATAATTTGACTTAATTATAGGTGTCGTTGAAGACCGGTACACTTACCCTTAACATTATTCTTCTTTTTCTTCTTGATAAATATATATAGTACTTTTGGTAGACAAATATGGATAGAAGATTCACTTTTGTATTTCTATTTAAGGGTAGAATATTTCATATCATATCGCAATTCCACATTTTTTCTTTGCAATAATAATACAGAAAAACAAGTTTTGCTCATTTTAATTGATTTATTTATTCACTGGAATATCAAGTTCAAATCCTTACATAAAAATAAAATGCTTTCCTTATCATTTTCCACATGGTTTCAAATATCCAAAAATTGAATATGTGTTAACATAATTTTAACTCAAATTCTACATATTCAAATTACAATAATTACAATTTCAAGTAATTTCAACAATTAATAGATATAATAAGTTATAAATATAGATTAAGATGTAATGTTTTAACTTGTTATCAGTAGATATTATACATTAACTTAAACATACTTTCCATGAACAGATTATTTTTAGTGGGTAACCTCTCAATAAATTTATAATATTATGACAAAAGTATAAAAAAAGACGATTAGTTTGAAAGGTGGTTTTAAAAAATATTTATATCAACTGCGCTTGACGGCAGATGTCACTGTTTGATTAAAATATATTTTTGGATACAATTTGTATAATAAAATGCAATGCATTTAATGACATGTTGATTTAGGATGTGGTTTAGCTATTTAAAAGCAAAAGTTAGAAAAATATTCCATCAAAAAATATCTATTCTACCGATTTAAAATATGATAGCAAAAAACGGTTTCGAAAACTAAAAATATAATAAATTGCCAACTTCCATCTTTTTATGATTTATATTATTTCGACTGATTTTTTATATGTACTTTAATTTTTATTTACCCATATTAGAACATTTATCATTTGCTAAGAGCACTAAATAATTGATATTGAAATATTATATTATATTGTGATGATAAAGGTTTGCGTCTCGACTGTGGTTCGATTCCCAGTCATAACTTACTTCCTAAAACAAGAGATGGGGTTGAAGTAGCATTGGCGGTAGCGGATCTGGCGTTTGTCTTGAGGCGCGCGGAGGAATTGTTCCCATGGTGACCGCGCGCTGAAAAACAATAATTAAAATTTATTATTACCTTTATTTAACTAGCACCTTAAATACCAGTTATGTAGTGTGTCGAAACTATTGGAAAAACATGATCGATTGTAAGATTGTCAATTATTGGCAAGGGACTCGATTGTTCACTAAAGCGACTGGTTCAGCCCATATGTCACAAATTAGAATTGAAAAATTGTTTTAAAAATAAACTGCTGTATTGATGATTAAAAAAACTCACTTGTTGATATTGGAGTACTGCTGCAGAAGCTGAAGCTGAAGAGCAGCTAGAGCAGTATCCTCGGGAGACGAGAGGAGATGGTTCAACTGGCGAGAGTCTCCATTTACTCCTAGGCTGTTTCCATCAAGAGAACCTCCATCCTTTAAGAAATAAAAAAATACATAAAAAACAATCAAAACAAAGAGTATATAACACGGTTAATTGTCTCTCTTCAAACTACTATACTGATGGCGTGATTACAAAATAACTTGTTGACAATCCGTGTAGAAGTAAACGTATTGCTATTTTGATAAATAAATTAAAATAACATTTCATACTTATAACATAATCCAAACATGTTTCTTGAATTTTGTTGATCTATTATAAATACGTTGTCTTATATTGATTTTTTTCAGGTTAACTTAGTTATTATCAACTAGTGATAATACGTTAATACGATTAATGAACGTATAAATTTGTGTAAAATAAAACACCCCTTTGCCAATGGGGTGTTTTCTTTTCATCAACCCATTTACAAAACATCACTCTACCAGTAGGATAGGTATAGAAAAAAAACTATGACATAGAAATACCGAAGTTCTTGGTTGCCACTATGAAAATGTATTTTTAAGTAATACTAGTATTATTACTTCCCTTTTGCATAAATCAATTTTTATCAAGTATTAAGATCGTAAATATAATATAATATTTCTTAGAACGGAGCCAATCGACCCCCTCCGAGTTTCGTGTGAGTAACATGACATGGTAATGCCATGTTAGGTTGTCAGGGAAATCGAGGCTGCACTTTGACGTAATTCTGAAATATTTTATATCGCGAAATATGCCCTTGTATAAAAAGGAAATTGACTTTTCTTTGCGCAAGTTTCCCTCGTTTATTTTTTAAGTCTTCGCTCAAGGCTATCGACAAGGCTTCAAGAAAGAAATAAATGCCTTAGATGCAAGACATTAAAGAAATTGGTTTTTATTATGTGTTCATTTTTAATATTGTACGTTTAATTATATGCGATATTAATTAAAAGTTTGAACGAGTTCATAAAAATGCACACATATCAAACAGCAACGCATTAGTGTGCGGCTGAAAAATTAAAAAGTTATTTATTACAACGACAAAGTTAAGAAACGGTACATCGAAGAAATTAAAGCTTAGTAATATTAAGTACCTCTGATTTTTTTTTGCATGAGAGCTTTATGAATATTTAATACATAAAGTTTGGCGCCGTGTTTACTTACGCGCCCAATCAGTAAAGATTTAGTATGACGGGCTTAATGCGTAGATGAATTATTGGGATTTTATTTCTATTTAATTCTGGGGAAAACTCATCTTCGACCAGTTGCGAAATATAATATTAAATGGTATATATATAATGATTAATTTGCTGCAATATTTTTGTTTGGATTATAGCATATAAATATATTAAAACATGAACGCCAAACATGAGTATTTCACATTAATTTTGATTGACAATTTGTTTTAAAATATAGCACTGAGTCTTTTTTTTGAAAATCACTGTGATCGTCTTCAAATAGTTTTAATTTTCTTTCTTATACAGGTTAATTATCTTAAAAATGTATGTCTTAATTACAAAATTAAAATGTTTAACACATTTAACATGTAATTAAAAAATCATCTAGTTATATTTTAAAGGTGTTAAACATTTTAATTTTGTCTAATTATAGAATCACACAATCATACTGTAATTTGTTACTTCTTTTCAATGTCAATTGTTGTTTAAACCTTTTATTTTCAATTTATTTTTGTATGTTGATAATGCTCGCAATGAGCGAAACCGGTTCTGACCTTTTTAATAAAGTGGAATAAATTTACAAAGGAATATTTTGTTTTTATTAATATAATACCTTTCCACCAAGTATTACAATTATACAAGTATACAGTGAACACCCTAAAAGTGAAAAAAAAAATATTTATTTTCAAAGTTAGTGCTGAATCCATCAAAAATAATAAATGATTACTTCTAAGCATAAAATATTTATTAGGTAGTTTTTTTTTAAAAGGGTTCATTTCGGATTTTTTCGCAATACTCTAAAATCAACCTGAAATAGTTCTGAATATCTGTGTGAAATAATTTATAAATTTGTTTGTGCTCAAAAATGGGTCAAGGATTATTAAGCGCCTAGTGTAAGCCCGCTTGGATTTTATATACAATATTAATTGAAAACCCCAACCCCTATTTTCATTTAGGGTATTGTGTGACTAACTTGAAAATAATTAATGTACAAATCTATACACATAATAAAGTTGTTATTATAACAAGTTCTGCGCAATAAGTGACAGGGATGCATAGGCGGAACCAAAAGGGTGGCAGTTGTCCCCAGCGACCTACTTAGTTGAATTTATTTATCTGATTAATCCATTTTTTGAGCCGTGGAATAAAGGGACTCAAAAAAGAGAACGTTTCTACATAAATAGTCTAATATTATTATGAAATAAGGCCTTTTTTAAGAACGGGGTAATATTATATGTACCTACTTATATGAAGTGTATTCGAAAATACAATAAACAAAATTGTGTTATTCTAAACAGCTAGTATTGAAAAAATTAGGTCTTAAAAGATAAGATAAGAGATAAGAAAAGAGTCTTGTCAGATTTTTTTTATTACGTAATATAAAAGAAGTTAAAATGTGTTATAGGATTTACATCATACAATACTTTAACATTTCGGAGAAAACGAAATTTTTATTTATATTATATATGGGCCCTCTAGAGGTGAGGTGAGCCAACTAGTAAAATGGTAAAACTTTTTTCTTGGTGTTTTAGGATTTACATCATACAATACGTTAACATTTCGGAGTAAACGAAATTATTATTTATATTAAAGGTGAAGTGAGCCAACTAGTAAAACGGTAAAACTTTTTTCTCGGACATAAAGTTACGGTGTTATTTGATGTTTTGTTGGATTGCGTATTTTAATTTTAATGAGATAACACTATTGCAATGTGTATTAACTGAAGTTAAGTCTATTTTACGATACTTTAAGATGTGTAGAGTATTAAAACGCACCTAATTATTTTTTTCTAAAATACCACTTGGCTCACTTCACCTCTAATAACATAACAAATTTACAGGAGGCACAAACAACGTTTTTTGATGATTTTGGGACACAGTCGAAATATGAAATATGCACAACCTTGAAAATCACGAAGACTGATGATTTATTGACTCAATCAAGACAAATGGTAAATTCAAACATAATTATAATCTCGGATTTTTTATGTGTTAATATAATTATGTTTAAATTAATTAACCATTAATCCTCCACTTTAGCTTAATAACTATTTAACGAGTTTTGTAATTGCATTTTAGAGGTATTAAACATTTTAATTTTAGTCACTTATCAATATTTTGTACTTTTATTTGTAAATTCCTTTCAACACTTGATTGTTTATTACACCTTACTAATTTAATTTCGATTTTTATAAATAACTCTTATCAGCTGATAATACTCGTCATGAGCGAAGCCGGTCCTGATTTTATTAAATAAAAGTAATAATTAGCAAAAAAGTATTTTATTTTTGAATATAATGCTTTTTCACTAATTATCGACAGTGAACACCCCAAAAGTGATTTGATTGATATTAGTGAATATATTATCATATACTATGTATATGAAAAAAGTACTTTAACGTCGGATTAAGATAAAACTGATTGATTATGTATGTAATAAAGGACGGTGTACAGAAATATTACTTTATTTTTCATTATTAGTAATGCAACTTTATTACACTTTGAAGTGAACTTTATGGCGAGGGATAAAAATTGGTTTCTATGAACTGCCATAAAACATCGACCTGCCAATAGCACCCCGGAATTATTTTATGCGCAATGAAAAGACGAACAGGAAGTTGAGGGAAAATAAAATCCGATGACTTCATAGTATGATGTAACTACAGGAAATGCATTCATTTATAAATAAAACTTAACAAAAATAACATAGTTAATTTGTCACTTTTGGACGTAACTGTCAGTTTTTGATGAAACGGAATCACATTAAAAAAAAACACTTTTTTGTATGTACTAATTTTACATTTTAACCGTTTGAATACTGCTCGAATAAATCATTAATATGTCCCAGAGATACTGCGTGTTTTTGAGAAAAATAATTTTGCCTAATAAACACTTGAATTCGATATTTTAAAAACCTATATTAACTCAGTATAGATAGCACTGCACATATTCATCAAAATGTTGCTTATATTCTATTAGAATACCAAGTATTTAATTTTTTAAATGTCTTGGACATCCGTGTTTGCTTGCATATGTTCCGGACACCTGTGTCCGCTTAGGATCCAAGTGGTCAAAAATTGAATATCGGAACCGGTTGCTTACATCAGTGATAACTATAAAAATATAAGATATTAATACAAAAATTAGCTGATAATGCTCGCGATTAACAAAACCAGTCCTGATCTTAATAAAAAAACTTGTTTTAATTTTTAATTATTAAATAATGTGTATAAGTGTTTATATATATTTATTATATAAGTAATGTGCTAAGATATACATTTCATTCAATAAAGTATAATAATTTATAGTTCTACATGTAGGGATTTTAAAAGTTTCAATTAAAAAAAATTATAATCGATTTTTGAAACCCTCCAAATAAAAAAAAAAAAATACATTGGCTATTTCAAATTATTTAGTCAAATATGATATGTACATATAATTTATAAATACTGACTGTGGAAAGGAAAAAAGACGTAACCCACACATATAAAATTTTACAGGAGGCGCAAAAAACGTTTTTTTGATGATTTTGGGCCGTATGCAAATTACGAAGTATACACAACCTTGAAGTGCACGGAGAATTCTAAAGTGGTGTTAAATTGACATAAGCTAATAAAGTTAAGTTCTTTTTCCTTTCCACAGTCGATATGTATTTGAAATGATATATATATTATAGTACGATGAGAATTTTTCATTCCTAAAAATAGTGGTTACTTCGATTAACTGAAAATATATTTGTATTCTTTGAAAACGTAGATACGTTCAAAGCTTTATATATAATATATTTTTTTCCATTTTAAAATAATATATGTTAAGATCCATTATATTATATTATTATGAACTGTCATGATTAAAAAAATCAGTCACTTTTCATAGACGAAAAAACGGTTTGATGTCTAACGGATTTATATCCTATTATTAGTACTCTGTAATAAAATGTAAACATATCGAACATAATATAAAATTTAAAATGAACTTCCACAAAGTTACCGCTGAAACCATCGAAAGTATATCGAACAAAGTATATTCTCAGATGGTAAAAACTAATTTAGAAGTACGATTGCAATGTGAATTATTTTGAGATTGATTTAAAATGTATAGACGGTTCTTTGGAATTGAACTAAATTACCCTTGGTCACTTTCTTCTGTAAGATCACAATATAAATAAACTGAACTGGCAAATATTTGTAAGTAAAAAAATGATAGTTCTGAGTAAAACCAAATCAAGGGTAAAGTCTGATATTCAATGTTACACAGATAGTTTTCATGTCAAAATATAAATATGATTTATGCCGATCTGACGTAAAAAAAGTTTGAAATTAACAACTGCTTGTTCTTAATTTTTTTTTTAAATAAATTAACCGTTTTTTAAGTCTGTTGATGATAATAACCTTGCTGATTTTGCTAAAATGAAACAATAAATACACACACAGAGTTATTCCTAGCGAAGAATTAATATCCAATTATCTATTGACTAACTTCATATTTGTATTTTTTTAAATACTTTCTTACTTCTGCAAGTACAGATACAGTATGAGTCGTATAGTATCAAAAGTAGAACTATCCATTTTTCGAAGTTGCAAGAAAAACACGAAAAACGTATCGTTGGCTTTTTGAGTTTTATCAATTTAAACTCAATTTTAAACATAGCTCATCAACGAGTGCAACTTAAAATTTGTATGGGACATCGCTTAAAGTAACTCTGTGATTGGTCGAAATCCTGATTTACCAAACTGTTCTCCTTTTGTTTCCAACGTCGTGGACAGTTCTGCTTTTGATACCAAGCATAATTTTCTTTTACGTTTTTGTACCACATTTATTTGATTTTTAAAAATTATTTTAATTTCTAGCCATACACTATAACCAGCAGAATAATGTGACAGCATTAGTTTAATTTCGACATATATGAGATAGTTCTGCTTTTGATATCAGACGACTCATATGTGAAGTATGGAAGCTTGAATCGTGCATTAGGGTATCATCAAAAAAGGAATTTTTAATAGCTCATGGTTGCAAAGGTTTTCCTTTCTCGTAATTTAATCAATTATTAATCAGTATAATAATGTTGGGTGCGAACACGCGCAGGCTCCTTTTAAACTCTATATTTACCCATCACGTCGTGAAAATTTTATTTCTCATCCACGAGTGTATTTACATCAGGTACGAAGCATATTTTACATATTGTAATGGACGGCCATATCGTTAATGTCTTTTTTACGCTTAGTCAAATGTGGGAAATATGATATGCTTTTATACATTATTTAAAAACCTACGCAAAAAAATCCGGATGGAATCAATATCGAGATTGTTGTTTTTTTTTTGATGTGCTCATTTTTTTAGACTTATTATTTTTGAATACAAATTAAATCTGGTGGCATACAAGATACTAATGAAAGCCGATCATTTTATCACTCTGTGCATCTTCAGGAATGTTAAGTAAAATAAGCAAAGAACATTTTCTTTTCAATATAATATTGAAATTGCTAACATCTTAAGTTATTCCACGTGTTACAAATTTTGGCACGTGCTTCGTTTCTTCAAGATGCATTTAGTTACAAGATTATAATTTGTAACAAGACCTGTGACTTAACTTTTTTATATTTTTTTAAAATTAAAAATAAACTTATACAAAGTTTCACCGCCAAATTGATCGAAAATATAAAATGTTATTTGCTTATTTAACTATCAATTAGTAATATGGAGAGCCAAAAGTAGCCAATATACAAGTAGTAACACTAAAAACGAAATGAATATTAATTTTTAATAGCATATAATTAGCCGCCTGCGTGGTTGAATGGTCAACGTCATTGACTTAGGTTACGGCGGTTACGGGTTCGAACTAGGGCATCCAATCCCGGGATTCGGGATCCCGTTCAATTTTTTGATCCCGAAATCCCGGGATTGACATGGTCGTGATCCCGGGATTTCGGGATTGAGAAATTTTGAGTAAATCTCGAAAAGTGAGAGGAAATTGGCAATTGGAGATTTCAAATTCCTCGGTAAATTTATCTCAATCCCAAAATCCCGAGATTGGATACCCTAGTTCGAACCTCAGTACAGACAGTTTTATAAATTGATTTTTCAATTGACTTATGAAGGCATGGATGTATGTGATTTCTTGAATTCCCCGATCCCACCCGTCATATTCTAAGAAAACTGGGTGTAGTGAGAGCGATAAGCTAACCACTGTCCTAACCCTTATCTTCTATTCCTACTCTATTTGTAAACATACGAGGTTGAGCAACAACTGAGTAACAAGTAATTCTCGTAGAAACACTTCTGTTGAGATAAACTACAAAAGAAGTCCATATGCTCCACATTGGTTAAACGAAATAGTTTTATTTTCAAATATGATTACTAAAATAGTTACTGACTTATTATTTCATGAGTATTTAAAAATATTTAGGTGAAAGTCACAACAAACAAATTTAAATAAATGTTAATGATAAAAAAAACAATATAATGATATTTAAAAAATGATCATTTGATACTATATGTACTCTTCAAGAAACACAAAACAAACATTCTTTTTTTAATACTGTCTTCAAAAACAAATTTTGAAAATTGGCATCCTTATTGGTCTCAAGTTGGTTTGTTAGCGGTATAAATTTGTAGATATTATCTATGTAAATTTACATTAAAGGACTCCCTAGGAATATTTTGTTTTCATATGCTAAGATAATACGACAGCTTAACGTTTTGAAAAAGCAGAGAGCAATGTAAAAAGAAAACACTTTTTATTCTTATCATCGTAAAAAATGAACATTTATTCAAATTTGCTTACTTAAAAGAAATGTTAACTTGAACAGAGAGCATCTCTGTGCACATTTGTATTTCAAACTATTGTGTAAATATACGAAAAAAACTTTTAAATATTGTTAACTGCTTTTTGAATACATGCATTGTTTTGTTATTTAACGTATAAAAACGTAGATAATACACAATAATCAATAAAAATAACACATCAATTTATATCAGTTGTGAATTGTAACTAACCAAGAAAAAAATAAGTTTTTATTGATAAATATATGATTTAACAAGAGTTATTATCATCTAAAAAAATAAAGCATGGCATGGTGTTTGTGATATCTTAATTTCCCTCCCGCCCTTCCTATCCTTCAATAACTGGGCGTAGCGAGAGCGATTAGTTAGCCACTAGATCTGTCCTAGCTTTATCCTTCTACCCCTACTACTCTCTTCAGAAAAAGAGAGGTTGAGCAACAAACAGTTTTCGTAGAAAAAGTTCTGTTAAGATACCTCCATTAGGAGGCCATATTTTCCACATCGGGAGAGAACATGGATAAAAAAGCAAATAAAGAGAGATTATTTTTGTTACCATATCCTCTCCCAATGTAAAGCATTTCGACTTCTATTATAGCTCATTTCAAAAAAAGTTGTTCTACGAAAACATCTTCTTAGTTGCCCACACTTTTTTTCGAGAAAGTAAGAATAGAAAGATAAGGCTAGAACAGGACTGGTGGTAAGTTAAACGCTTTCGTCACAGTATACTTTTGAGATCAGATAGATGGATATAAATTCAGACAACATACTAATTTTGTAATAAAAATCGATAAATCGATTTGAAAAAATAATTTATGAAACTGTCATTACTGGGATTTGAAACTTCGCAACCGAAATATATAAAAACGATTCAAGCCCGGAACTGATACACAAGCCACATCTAAAATAGAACTTTATATTTTGTATTTTTGCATGTAACGATTTTTATAACTACCTTACATTTAATCTAGTTATAAATTGTTAATAATTACGTTTCGAATTAAAAGCTTGATAATTTATTCAATCTACTGGATTTTAGATTAACATTTTATAAAAGTTTTATTACTGAGTAGATTTGAATGACTAATTAAAATATTAATTATGGCGTATATTCAAATAATTATTACAGCTTTTCAGTACAGGTTCTAAATTAAAGCTCCGACGAGAAGTTTATAAGAAAGCTTTCTTTATATCATTATTCAAAATTTGAAAACTTGATGGCTGAGATTATCTCCAAACATACAGGATTAACAAATTATTTGTATGTGCATGACATACAGGCAAATTTATATTGTGATGAACAATATATTTACCAGAATAGGTAAGTAGGTATTTAAGATTTTATAAAACTTTCGATACTGCAGTGGTATAAAGCAGCGATACTCAACCTGTGGCCCATTTAGAATTTATGCGAGTCCAAAAAACAATCATTATCACGAGGTTCTTTTTCAAACATTTTTGACTGTTGGCAAAAAAATACGTTAATGAAAAAGTATTTTGGATACGTTTGTATTTTTTTTGTACTTATATTTATGTTATGTCACTATAATATGTAACGTATTTGGTATATTTACAAATTACTATTATTATGCTGCGGCCCACGTAATGAAGCAAAACCCGACATGTGGCCCTGACGAAAAAATTGTGGAGTATCGCTGGTATAGAGGCTAATACTCTTATACTATATAATAGTATTAAATTTAAGAGTAAAACTAGTTTAGAACAACACAAAAAAAAAACATGAAAAATCAGTTAAAATGAACCAGTACGTTGATCGTGCTGCATTAATGGCTTCGCTTTACATTTCTATTGTAGTATTTTAAATTGTTTTCTTATTTTTGTATAATTAATAACCCGGTATCATTTGATATTTCATCAATTGTTAATTCACGCTTCGAGCGAAGCAAGTCCTGAAATTGATCAATATTGTGGAATTAGTAGATGCAGAAGTGTTTTTTTTTTAATAAATTGTGATTAATTTAATTAATCGTTTATAACAATAAAAACGCAAGATAAAACCTGTATTGGTTTTATAAAATTATACGAATCTGCGAGTAAGTATACTCAAGTCACTGTTCTGGCAGAACTTGGTAAGTAACAGATTAATAGTTCTGAGTAAACAGTGAATGAAAATTTTCAGCCTTAATGATAAAGCCACTAGCATCGATTTTTTATGTTTACATTGATGATTATAATATCAAAATAAAAAGTCAGAAATTGAGAGATTGTAAAATTATCCATAAAATAAGATGATATACTATTGCGGGAGTAGGGACCATTTTTTTAGCTCTCTGGCGGATTTCAATTTGCATGGTTAGCTACTTTCAAAAACTTTTCCCTTCTTATCCTCAACCTCGAAATCCTAGGATTGGATACCCAAATTAAAACCTAGTTGTTAAAGTATTTGTCATTGCCATTGCAAAATAAAATCGAAATTTTAACACTAAATCGCCTCAAGTAAACCCAGAAAGCTTAAAACAATACCGTAACAGTTGGAGAATAGTTGTATAATTTGTTCTTAGCTTCCATCTTTAATAAACAATAAAATTGAGTGACGTTGATTATTTTGAGTAATTTAACAAAACCATAATTATTTGAAACGAAATCTATTTAAAGTAAAGACGAGATAAATTTATCTTCAGGATAGTTTTAGTGTTATATAAATAGATATAAATATAAACAATGACATTCACTGAAGCAGTTTAGTAAATAATAATAAACTGTCATTATCATAATGAAATCTATTTGGTCTAGACATGTAAATTTCAACATAATAGTGCTCGAAATAAATTTAATTCCACGTACACGAAATAAAGCATTTTGAGGTTTTATAACAATGCACCATTGTTGCAACAAATATATGTAAAGTTTGTTTTGTAAAGTGAATTTAAAACGTTAGGCTGATACGCCCACAGTATTGAAATGAGATGTGTGTTAATCCTTCATTTAAAATAGCTCCGAAAATCTCAATTGGATGAGCTAGCATTATTTTCATGGGGATAATCAAATTTAGTTTTTCGCTCCCGGCTTATCCTTGGTTATATATAACATCGCAAAATTATCTTTAAAACAATTTATATAACGTAATAACTTACTCTACACACTTTTGATATGCTAATTTTTCTTATCGTGTTTGTGATGTTAATTCACATTATTTCCTCTCCTCCCATTCTTCTGATCCTTCAACAAATGGGTGTAGCGATAGCGATTAGTCAACCGCTAGTCCTGTTCTAGACTTATCCTTCCTTCCCTACTACTTACTCTCTTTGAAAAAAAGTGAGGTTGAGCGACTGAGTAACATGCAGTTCTCCTAGAAAAACTTCTGTTGAGATACCTCCATTAGGAGGCCGTATGCTCCACATTGGGAGTGGACATGGATAAAAAAAGTGATGTACCCGTAACCCGTAATATGGCATCCTAAAAAATCACGTTCCCTGCCACGGTGGCATCTCAGTTTCACTGTTTATTAACAGTATTTAAACCTAAGTTAGAAGCTAAAAAATAATTTAAAAAATGTATATATGCTAGAATACCTAAAATGATAAATACTTATTGACAATATTAAGAGAAATATTGAATGGTTTAATGGCTCAACTATTTACGATTGCATCATGGGCATGGAGGTGTTAACAAAATAGTATGTGAAATAATTTCTTAAAAATAAATATCAAAAATCGACGCAAGCATACCTACTAAAACGTTTGAAAAAATGTGTATTTCGTATATCCTATAAGAAGATAAAGTTTTCTATCGAAAATCGTAAAATATGTGGCAGTATTGTTTTCATCTGAAATTTAATACAATATCTTCAAATATACAACTCAGAAAGAAAATATTTAATAAGATACAAGTGATACACGATATTGCATTGAGAATTTTCGTTTTTATTTTGAGGGGGAGTTTTGTTGTATAACGGCAAAAATTATGATAAGGAAGTTTCAACCCTTATATGTGTGCTAAAAAGCTTTTCTTAGCTGAGGGAAAAACTGATCCTTTTGGTGTAATATGAACTATATAGTGTCACATTTCTTCATTAGTAATTATATCAAGACGTGTAAGTAGTATGAAATATAGCTTTAAGTTTGATCAAGTTCTTGTTTTGATTTTAATTAACAATGGAAACCTAATATTATTGTGAGATAGTATTTGGTTTGGGTTCTTCCTTTAAGATTAATTCTCTTCAAATAAATAATCCTTAAAGTTATTACGGTGTTAATGTTACGGTTAGCGTTGTTGGCTTCCGTGCCGGATCTCACGGGCTCGAATTCTAGTAGGAACAGCATTTTTTCGATTATCGATTTCTGTTCGAAGACATGTGTGTTTGTGATGTTTGAAAACTCCCTTCTCCTTTCCGATCCTTCAAGTATTGGGCGTAGTGTCCTAGCTTTAACTTTGAAAAAAGAGAGGTTGAGCCACTGAGTAACAAACAGTTTTCGTAGAAATTCTTGTTTTAAGACATCTCGATTAGAAAGCCATGTGCTCCAAATTGGGAGCGGAAATAGAAACAAAAATCTTGATCTTAATATATAGTTAATTGAACAAAATATATATCATATAATATTCATAAACATCACTAGATTAAAAAAAATGAAGTAAAGTAATTCTGTTAAAATAACACATAATTATCTGTTTTTTTAAAACTATGTGTAATATTATTTAAGATTTTGACTGAAGGTGTATGGTGAATTCCAATATTAAATTTGAATCGTTCAAATTATGTACATTAACACAAACTTTGTCACTAATGATCCGGTTTTCGCCTTTTGGCATCTTCAGGCGTTGCTAAAACTAGTTGTTAGTTGTTAGTGACAAAATTTGTGCGAATGTACATAATTTGAGCGATTAAAATTTATGTGTAATATATTATACAATGGACGAAAACATTTTTAACTCTGAATGTTTGTAGTTACAATCGGATGTCGGAGTCAGATGACTTCAAAAGAATCCTCAAAACACATTATATAGCGGTTTTTTTTATCAGCTTATCAAAATAAGCATAGGTTAATGTTACTGACGTATTATAAACTTAAGTTTTCTAACACTGTTTCATTGTAATATATACTATTTTTGTTTACCATCACATCTTTTCAAAGTTACTATGAAAATTTAATTTGCATAGGAAATGAACATAAATTTATGCTATTTAAATTCGGGTTTGACCTATAAAAATGTTCATTTATTAGATGAAATTCGTACGATGAGAAAGCGTCAAATTGACTTAAGTATGAGTTTCACATTTTCCCTTTCTGATACTTTAAAGTATCAGCATACATAATATTCCACTCACGTAGTATTGAGCAAACTTTATCAGTCGGCAAGTTACTTCTTTCTTCAAATAGATAATATTTTTCTATTGACAGAAGTGATTTCCAAAGATGGCTGACAAAATATCATATACAGCAGAAAACATTAAATTGAAAAATAAAACACTTTTAGTAAAAATATTTTTTTAATAAAACACTTAGTTGATAATCTAATTAGTGAGAAAAGAATTTATTGATATTAAATAGTTTTTTTTTTAAATTTAGTCAACAGATTTTACATGTTAAAAATAATCTAAAATGAAAAAATCGTTTAACCGTTAGTATTAATTAAATTTAAATTTTATATTACGATATTGATTGAGAGTTTAGGAAGAGCGGATATTTTCAGCAACAATATTTGTGAACTGTTTGTAAGATATTTTTTTGTCTTCTAATATGTATTATGTACTATTATTTATTTTAATTAAATTTGTCAAGTGTATGGCAAATTGGCGTCAACTGTAATGCTATGTAATGTCCTTTTTCATTTGAAACAATAAGTAGACAACATTTTTTCAACACAATCACAATCAATTTTTATGGTTTTGATTTTATGTTCAATAAATATGACCCGGTTTCGCTCATGACGAGCATTTTCAACTGATGATCGTAATGGTCTTTCACTTAGTATTGACGTAGAATACTTTCAAACTGATTAAAGATTTTATCACGTTCTAAAGTATCCTAATTTTGATATGGAAAGTGGGCTTAGTAAAATATTTTTTAAAACCAAACGACTAAGACTAATATAAAACCAAGTATCATATTTAATCTATATTTTTACCAATATAACGCAGTGAAATTGTTACACCATGGATTCTTCAGCATTAAAGCAATGAAGATGTTTTATTTAGTAAGAATGTAAACGAAATATTACAATTAACAATAATGCCTTGTATAATATGTTGAGGGTTTGTGTTTTTTTTTTTTTTTTTGAGAGAATGAGCAATATGTAAATTATATATTTTTTTTTATAAACGATAAAACAATTGATTTAATTAAAACAATTGTCCTGTCTAGTTTGGGAGTCGTTCGGAAACAGAGAAGTTAAGGACATCCAATTTGATGATAAATAAAAAAAAACTAAGCACCATCACGGTGGTAAATATAGACACAAATAACGTAAAGTAAATCTGAAAACGTATTTTTTCAAAAAGGTTGGAATTCTCTGTATTCTAAGCCTCAATCGCCCCGAACAAATAAATTTATTTCGGTATGGTCGGTTTTGTAAATAAGGGACTGTCAGTTTTTTTTTTGAAGTTCCTATATCGAATTCATGCTCCAATGCTGTGATTTGATTGAAAGGGGCCTTCATCTTCTAACATTATCAACACAATAGATCGACACCTATCAGTTTGGGGGAAATATTCGGGGTTTTTTACAAAAAAATATTGAAATAGTACAAATCAAATATTGCAACGAAGTATTTTGTCAATATTTTTCACATTTTTCTTTTTTAAGGCAATAAACATAACGAGTCTAATATTGTTCGTTCATAAAAAACATTATGTTATGTCGTGTACTGTATTATTATATATAAAGCATTATATATAATAATACAGTACACGACCTACAATATTTATATTAAAACTAATTCCACCCAGCAATCTGAGAATTTTCAATTGATTAATTCGGTGTTGTTTGGGAAAAATCTTTTAACTAATTTTTGAAACTATTGCATACATACTTATAAATAGAGATTTTTAAATATATTTTTTTACGCAATTCCTTCAATCACCCTTCCATCCGTACACTTGAACGCCTAAAGATGCCGAAGGACAAAACCCGGGTCGTTAGTGACAAAATCTGTGAGAATGTACATAATTTGAACGATTCAAATTCAATTTCTTTAAACTGATGTGAATTCAACAAAAATAATAATAATCGAAAATGTGATAACGATATATTTTTTTTGTTTATTTATTTTTTACAGTAATATTTGTTTGAATTGGTTCCGTGTAAATTAAATATTATTTAGCTATTAAACCTAAATATCACAAAATTGCTTTATTTTAATATTTCTTAGATGAATGTTATGCTATGTTTATATTGCATATTTTTATCGAAACTATAACAATGGTCAACACAGTTTCAATTTTATGTTAACGAACAAATTATAGAATTTCATTGTTAAATATTATTATAAATTTGTCTCATTTTATAATTTAGTAAATCATCATAATTCCTTTACCAAGAATAATAAATTTTATTTTCTTTTACTGCGTCTTGATATATAATATGTAAAATGCATATTTACCGCCTACTAGAAAAAATCCTCTTGTCGGTAAAGCGATTCAATATATTATTTTCCTCAAAAAGAGAGATAATTTTATTTGCTCAGTGTGCCTCCGGCAGTATTATTATGATTACTTACCCACGATCTGGAAAATATTAGATTACCCGCTAAGAAAAAAGGAAAAAAGGTGGTGTGAATTTCTTGGAAGGTGTGAAAGAAATAAAAAAAAATTTGATCGCCATGAAATTAATTCGATTTAAATACGCTGTTACCTATATAAAATTTATCACTGACGTGCTATATAACACTTCGGCCCAGTTCAAAAGAATTCTCTGTTATAAGTTACTTAATTGTTATTAAAGGGTACATTTTATTTTGAGAATTAAATTTAAATACTGTCAGATATATTTTCTTTAAATTTATGTATTAATATAAGACAGAAGAGGCCATCTTGAAAGCTGCAATACTGTCAGAGTTTGGTTTACTTATTTCAAACGTTAATAATAAAATAAATATTGAATATACCAAATTATATTAAAATGCAAAGATATATTAGATGTTTTCATCTTTTTCCATCTATTCTTTATTTGATCCTTAAACGTATACCAGGAGATAGCAATCATCTCATTTTCTTCATTAGTTTTTTTAAACTTTAATCGAAAAAAACAAACTATTACAAACAGTATATGTTAATAACTTTTATAAATATGTTGAAAAATATTTGAGCCCATAAGAAGTGAAGTGAGTTTAGAAAGTTTAAAACCGTAAAATTGAAGTAACCACAGTTAATACACATTGCAATAGTGTTATCTACGTAAAATAAAAATATACAATCCACCAAAACACCGAATAAAAACGTGATAAAAACAAGTCAAACAAAAATGTTTTACCATGTTTTCTAGTATAGTTGGCTCACCTCACCTTTCGAGGGTCCATATATTCTCCCCACTAATAGCAACGTTGCTTCGTATAAGGATAAAGTAAGTTTTAATTTAATTCTCTTTGAATCCTGTTCACAGAAATAAATAAAGTGGGATAACTTTAATATCCTTTCATTTGTGAATATAAATGTATCTATGCAAGTTTTATTTTAGGTTTTGTTCCCTTAATTAATGACTGCAACATAATTGTCAAAAGTGAAGTTTGTACGGTTGAATCTTTGTACAAAATTAATGGAATGTCAACTCATTTGTCTGATACAGAAAATAAGATTTTACATATAATAAACGTAGTCCACCTTTGTTTTATGGTGTTCTCCTGCTTTCGACCATACTGGATAACGATGGATCGAACGTAGTAAATCTTGATTTTGTTTGAATTTCATAACGCTATCTAATATTTTTACTTTTATGCGCTATCTTAAACCCATAAAACTCATCGTTGTTCTGATAATATGAAAAGGTAGCTTGTGCCACAATGTTTTTTAATGGCAACATGAATAAAGCCTTAATGGGTTTACGGATAAAAATGTCACTATGCTTTTCATATCAAATATTAAATAGAAAATATCAAAGGCATACGTTAAAATTTAGACATGGAAATCATACTAATTAATAAGCATTGGCAATTATTCATTAGAGGCAAAACTTGCATAAGAAGGCATGAAAAAGTTACAAATAGAATCGAATAAATAACTAAAAACATGTTTTTTGAATCAAAGGGTTTGACAGAGATCCAGTGCTGAGACAACCTGAGAATAAATTCCTGGGAAATCGATGCTTCTTGCTATTCTCGTTTCCGGGAAATTTAAATGAAACCACCCGAAACTTAATTTAAAAATTGTAATAAAAATAGTATAAAGTAGATTAAATTTACTAAACACAAAAATAGCTTGAGAATATTTATATCTTGAAAAACCTTTGTACATTTCGGAAGGCAATAAAAAAAGAAAAAATCTTGTTTATCATACATTTATTTAAATATATAAATATGACCACTGTACGTACATTTGACGGAAAAAAATACCATACAATTATTGATTTTTTTTTTGGATATCAAATTTATGGAGCTTTATGTACCAGGACGCGCTAGCGTCAAGGTTCTTATAGTCTCCTTAATCGATAAAGTTTTTGAAAAATTGTAAATTGTATCCCCTTACCATCGTTTGCAGACGGAAGGGTGTGATCACTACAGAGATAGAGACTTTTTCGAACAAAATGGTTTCATTGGAAAAATCGAAAGAATCCCTCAAATGAAGTGTAATAAAAAGTAGTATAGATATTAACTATCACTTTTAAGCTGTTCGCTGTCAATACTTGGTGGAATGGCATTATAATAAAAAATAATAAAACATTTTTAGTACTTTTTCCACATAAATTTATTTGATATTTATTATCAACTGATAAGAAAAATATATAAACAGTTTTATTTATATAAATTTAAATTGGAATAAAAGGTGTAAGCAATTATTAACAATGAAAAGGATTTACAAATTACATTATAATTACACAAAATTAAAATGCTTAACACCTATAACATACAATTAAAAAATCATCAGACTAATAAATATAAGTGGCAAACGATGTCAATTATAAACCCAATTAAAATTTGGGAAATTTTTAACAAAGTAAAACTCTACATTACTAAAGTAAATAACTTAATGATGATTTTAAGATATTAACTATACAATTTTTTGCAATAGATAACTAAAAAACACAAGTTTGCGTTAGTTTTGAATTGCCGACAGTGTTCATGCATTGAAATTTTTTGTTAAAATATTTTTCACAAAAACAACTACAGTATTACGGCCTCGAAACATCCACTAAGAATTCAGAATCCCTATTTTGAATAAAACATAAATATGTTTACTCTTAAACGACTTCTAACAGAACATTACCAACAAGTTATCGTCTTAGATATTCGTTAAAGATCTACCGTCAGATAGCGTAAGGAAAAAGAAATGATGTAAGGAAAAAACTTATACCTTATTTATGATTCGTTTACGGTATCATTTAAGAGGTCACTAGAGAAATTGAAATCATCACAAACATTCAAACCTTTGGATATGAATTGATTAAAAGCGGATATTTAAAAATATCGCAATACATATATGTAAGTTTACTCATTATTTTTTTGAATTAAACTTTTATATTATATATATATATGTTTGTGTAGAATATTTTAAGCTGACCATGTAGCTAAAATTTCATCGTAGCTTTCATAGTATGTATTATACATACGTATATAACACAGTTCGTTTGACCGTTTCAAAAAAAAACCTCTGCCAAAAATTATCATTTATATTGGTTTTGGGACATCAACTATCAGTTTTTTTGCGGATATTCATTAATATTTCATAATGTACTGAAGTCAATTCAAACAATTACTCTACATTGATAATGGAGAGTTAAAAGCAAGCAAACAGAGCGTAAGCAATTATGAAAAATGATATTGGAATTTATTAATACGGTGTGTGAAATAAATTGCGTCGGTAAATATTTTTCGTATCAAATCCTACCAACTAGAACGGGCATGCCAAACTCGTTTCCCACCTAGGGCTAAATATTAGACATCAACCCGCGGGCCGCATTACAAAAATACTCAAATCAAGAGTTATTATTTTTTATTACATTCCTACTTACATAATATCAGTCGTACAATAGGGTAAAAAAGCTTTTAAATAAATTAAATAAATCACTTTTAGTGTGTTCACTGTCAGAAATGGTGAAAAGGCGTTATATTAATAAAAACACAATATTCCTTTGTACTTTATTCCACTTTATTACAAAGGTCAAGACCGGTTTCGCTCATTGCAAGCATTGTCAACTGATCAGTTCAGTTCATTGTTGACAATGCTCAAGTTTATTTCATAATTTTCCTTTGGCCTAAGATCATCCAAAAACGTTTTTCGTTTCTTCTGTAAAATTTGGCAATGTGGGTAACGTCCTTTTTCCGTTCCACAGTCGATATATATATATTTAGTTTCTTCAACATATTAATATCTTATACGGTATGAATTTGTAACGAATACTTCATTCATTTTAAACGATCCAATATATTATTTAATGTATCAATAATATATTGGATTGCAGTTAAAAGCTCTATATTATGAGGCAAACTAAAACATTGTAAGCTAGTCGAAGCTTTCAATACCTGTCAAATGATCGTAAGCAATAAAGATAAACTGTAATACCGTCACACTGGATAAGGATAAGTTGATATTTTATAGATGAGTTTTTAAAACATACAGATAAAGCTAATATAGAGCAGATTTTTGTAAACTAAACTGCTGACAAAGAATGATATTGCAGTAATAAATCGAGATAAGCTAAAGCTAATAGGCACATTAGAATAAAATATTGTAATGACTTCTTTAGCTTAACTTTTTAAAAAAAATATTTTAAAAAAGGTAAGCTTAAGAATTTTTAAACTTCATAAATTCTAACGGAAATGTCACAGCTCAAAATGCTTTATCATATTAGATAACGTATTGTATTTCTGTTTTCTTGTTGTTAAGAAAAAGACAACGAATTTTTGTAAGGGTAGGCGTTAAATACGATCTGTTTACTTTTCCAAGCGACCATTTTAAATTATTGTCTTTTATTTTTTTATGAAAAATGAAAATTGATATTTAGCAGAGTTAAAATATACATCCTTATCTAATTTGTGCCACGCCATCAACTTTTGTAACACAATATTAATAAAAAGTATTTCCAATTTAAAGTATGATTGAATTAAACCGAAAAAATAATTGTTTCAAAAATCAACTTCAACGAAAGGACATTTTTTTAATGCAGTAGATATTTGATAACTTAAAATTAAATTCTTCTTGTAACCCTTAATAATGTTCAATACATAATGCGAACGTAGGCAGCATAATTTACATCCAGTCCTCTTTTTACGTGTGTATATATTTTACAGTTTAAGTGTAAAATCCGTCAATGTACACAATATTAATCAGTTTCAGTTGAAGCTAAAATATTATATTACAGTTAACATTCACTTTAAACAATCAATAATAAATGAGTGAATTAGTAATTTTATAAACTCACTGATGAGTGCTAGCTAGACTGTTCAAAAATAATTTATGTTATGTTTTTATAAAGTCAAAGATGGAGTAACATTACGGCTTAGGTGAGGTTAGGTTGGGTATGTTGAACGTTAAGAAAATAAGAGTGATCACAAGACGATAAAATTTTTGAGGTTATGTTAAACTTTAGATGACACTAAAACACAACAACTGCGTAATCTCGCGCGCATAGCAGTGGAAAATGGCTGGCAACATTACAGAGTCCGCGAATGTTTATTATTTAGTTTTTAAAAATTTGTACTACGTCTGTGTTCTAACCGTACACGTTCTGTTACTATTAAAAATGGACATTGTGTATATTGACGAGCTAATTTATACATTGACTACACTTATACCAGGGCTGTGAAGTCGGACTGTTTTTATTGGAGTCGTTGATTGCAATTTTAACTGCATACGTATTAGAAGTTATTTATAATTATATTGACTGTGGAAAGGAAAAAAAAATAACCCACACATAGCAAACTTTATAGGAGGCACAAAAAACGTGTTTTTGGTGATTTTGAGCCATATGCAAATAATGAAATATACACAACCTTGAAGTGCACGGAAACTTTTAAACTGGTGTTTAATTGACATAATCTAATATTAATTCCGCCTGTGTAGTCGAGTGGTCTTCCTCGTTGGCTTCGGTTACGGAGGTCCCGGGTTCGAATCCCGGTACGGACAGTTTTATAAATTGATCGATTTATGAATTTATGTTCGAAGGCATGGATGTATGTGATGTCTTGGATTCCCCTTCCCACCCATCCTATCCTATGAACGGGCGTATCGAGAGTGATTAGCACACCACTAGTCCTGTCCTAGCCCTATCCTTTTATTCCTAATCTCTTTAGTAATAGAGAGGTTGAGCAACTGAGTAACAAGCAGTTCTCGTAGAAACACATCTGTTGAGATAAACTCCATTAGGAGTCCATATGCTCCACATTGAGAGCGGACATGGTTAAAAAAAATACTAATAAAAGAAATTGTCTAGGAAAACCTTTTTTTCAGTCTTTATTCTTGGTTTCAATTTTCGCAAGCTCATCTTTTTCCAAACTTAAAATCTAAATTTAGATATTATACTAATTCGGCATCTGCAGCGTACATCCTTTTAATAGAACGTGTATCAAGTTTGACACATTGTGACTATCGAAAAAAAGCTGTTTTGAAAAACTGTGTGTTACGTCCTTTTTCCTTTCCACAGTCGATATAGTATTACTATAAAATATATTAAATATGACACTATCAAGGCGTTGTAAACCATTTAATAAATGGTAAAAATATTATATTTTTTAACAAGATGTTAACTGTGACTCGATTTTTTTGTAAGTATCGATTATATTTGATTATAATTTCTTGTTTTTTTCAAATGCAAACGTAATAACTTATTTTAAATATTTTTATCAGAAGAGCTATTTTATTGCCGATGAGATATAGATTGTAGAACAAGTTTTTTATAATCAGATCTAAAGTAAATATTTCAAGAATTACATACCTGAATGACGTCACCGTAGGTGGGGTCGGAGCGAGGAGGTCGGGCCCCACACGTCACCGCTCCCAGAAGCACCACCAGTGCGAAGCTCAACCCGTAGCTACCAATACGACCCTGCATTTTTCTGTGTTCTTTTATAATTTACAGACCTGTGGACGAAAAAAATATTTTTTTTGTTAAATTTATACTATATAAGTCGGGTCAAATAGCGCAGCGGTTAGCGTTGTGGGCTTCCGTGCTGGACCTCACGGCTCGAGTCCCAGTAATAATAACATTTTTTCGATTTATTTATCGATATCTGTTCGAAGGCATGTGAGTTTGTGATGTCCATTCCATTATTTCCGATCCCTTAACAATTGGGCGTAGCGAGAGCGATTAGTTAACCACTAGTTCTGTCCAAGCCTTATCCTTCTATCTCTACTCCTCTCTTTGGAAAAAGAGAGGTTGAGTGACTGACTAACAAACCGTTCTCGTAGAAAAAATCTGTTGAGATACCTCCATTAGAAGGCCGTATGCTCCAAATTACGAGCGGACATGAATTAAAAAATATTACATTAATTAATAATAAATTAGCCACATCGTATGCAACTGATTTTTTATGTCATAAATTAAATATGACCCAACATTTTCAAATTCTTATTCGGCGACACTTTTAAAAATTTGTTGTAATTAAAATTATAAAAAAATGAGTTACCACAAAGTTTCTGCCGAATCCAATCAAAAAAATGATTTGGATTCATTCGTTTAAAATTTGTATCATTATCATGAATTGACTTCTTACTTGTTTTACTGATAATTATTTGTTTTCTTTATTCAAAGCTATCTTCATTGCGTATAAATAACTCTTTTAAAGTTGTATTAGCTTATAATATTTATTACTTTAATTAAATATGTGAAATAATGCAAAAAAGTGTTTTATTATTTTTAATATTAAGCCATTCCACCAAGAACTGACAGTCAACATATAAAAGTTATTGCGTCATATACATGAATTGAGAGTACGTACAAAAGTCTGTATTATTTATTAACTATCACAAACGAAATTTTTGTACAACCATTTAATGGATCCCTCAATTTTAAATAAAATAATATATTATAGTAGACAAAATGTAAAACCCTCCTTTCCTAAAATAAAAAAAACACTAGACAACTAAAATAATAATTTTGAGACGAGAAAATCTATCTATTTTTAATAGCTTTAATCTAAATACAGTAAAAGAAGACTAATTGAATTTATTTTTAATATTAAACATTAAACAAGTATTTTCTAAAGTTTTAATGTATTCATTGTTATATCAGTATTTTATTAATATAAATATGTAATACAGCGCTTAAATTCGAATCTTTTTTTATAAAATAACAATCATTCATCGTTATTATTCGTCAGTATTTATTCTCATTGAAAGATCGCTTCATTAAAATCATACTTCTAAATTTGATAGATAGATTATTCTAGTATGAAAAAATAATAAAGAATTAACCAAAGCGTAGATTTATTAATACATATTGTATTTTTAATTATTCTCATTAAAACCTGATAACTTAATGTTGATAAAATACGTAGTTAAAAAGTAAATGAAAGCTCTGTGGAGCTTTTCAAACTTTTAACGCTAAAAAGTGCAGTGCAGTGAAATAATGATCTTCGTTTATAATGAAAAAAAAGACGTGAATACTTTACGGAAAAGGGTATGCATTTTCTTTTTAGAAAATAATTGTGTTTATGGAAACTTTCTGAAAACAAACTATAATGACTTACGAAAACAATTATGCAATGTTAAATGTTGGACTTCTTGTTTGCTTACACGCACCATTAAAAGTAACAATTTCGCAAGATAGTATACTCTTAGAGCTAGTCAAAATAGTAATACTACTTTGTTCCTTAAATACATATTACATAAAGTGTATTAACTGTAAACATATTATTCAGCTAACAAATGAATTGGATTATTTAACATACTGAAATAGTGTTGGCTTAGTTAACGCTAAATTAATTTAATAAAGCTTTGATTTACTAGCCTGTATTTTACGAATATAATGTTGAATGTTACCTTTAAATATGACAGTTTTTTCAATTTGTAAGTAAATGTGTATTTAATTTTTACCTCTGCATACCGTGACCATTCTTTAAAATAAATACTTTTCAATTTGATCACTAAGATTAATCTTTTTCTATTGTGTAAATAGTAATTAAATGATTGATTAAAATTTGTCATTTTAATATATTATTATCAGATACAGTCAAACTTTTTTATAACGAGGAAGATGGGACCAACTGAATTTGCTCATTTTAAGCATTATTCGTTATATCAGAGAATGAAGACATGAAGTATATAGAGCGGTCATATAACCCAAAATATCGCAATTCAAACAAAAATACACAATCAAAATTTATTTGCACACATATTACATTTTTCTGTCAATCCACTTTCCTTATAAAATTAAAAATTGATGCTTGTTTCATTGTTTCAAATCTTTGACGATATTTTTATATGCCGGAAAAGTGGCTCGTTATAAAAATGAATACATGTACGGGGAAAACCATAAAATGAAATATCAAATAATCTTTCCTCATTACATCCGAGATCTTGATATTTTCGTGATTGCTATAACTGATTTCGACTGTACTATATTCATTAATCAATTTTCAACCGTGTCCGCTACCAATCTGGCATATGTAGAATTTTAATTGAGTTAATATTAACAGAAAATTACTAATTGTTACTCAACCCTTCTTTTTCTAGGAAAGAAATGATTGCAGGACTTGGCTTTACATGTCTTTTTACAGAAATCCATACATCGACAGTTATGAAATAGTCTTTACTGAGATTCGAACCCATAAACACTGATAATACGTCAATGAAGTTGTCTACTGGACCGCGCTACCGATTATTCAACATACGCATTTTATAAACGTGCTATTATTTCACCAGTATACAATCACAATCAATTATTTTAATATCAATAAATATATTTACTGATCAGTTTTCTCAGCCCTGAAACATTGGTTTTATTCAGTCGTCGATTTAATCTAAGAAAGAGAAACTAAGATTAATGATATAACTAATGACGTGAGCGCAATAGAACATAAATAATCAATCAAGAAATAATTCAGATTGCTTTGTAAGGGGAAAGTAAAGACAAATAAAATTGTTTTAATGCATTTGTATGTATAAGATTATGAAGATACCGATCATGTCACTTAAATGAAATTGTACTCATACATAAATGTAAATCAAATCACAGATAATTAATCGAATGATGAAAACAAGCGTAAACTGTCATGTTAAATTTTAATCCAGACATCAATATTGACTATTTTTATTAATTTGTTACATTAAATACAAGCGAAAGCTTTCATAATAAATGAAAAGAGTTATATTTGTTATAAAAAACCACTTTTTCTCAATCCATTTTATTAAATGAATACATTTTATAAATTAATGAGCTCACAATAGTATATGCAATGTGATAAATTAATTCAGCCCAGACAACAGATGTTTCAGAATTATTACGAAACCAAGAACAACCTGAACATAATATATTTCTTTTGTCTATGCTTTTGCGAGAAAACTGTTACACAGTATCATCTAGAATCTAGATAATCAGTTACACTGGGTTAGCGAGTTAACCCTTTCACAGCATGCCAAGATGAGAAGGGTTATGTCAAAATTGTTATGCTGTTTTAAAAGGAAAATTTGTCTATGAGTTCGCGAATTAGTTTGTGAATCAGTACTTAGAATTAATTTTCGAATCGGTACTTACGTAAGTTTTCTATATTCGTACAGAAAACTCGAGTATTCATCAATATTTCCTTTAAACAAAGCTTTTGTTGAAATTTATGTTAGAAATGGTATATATAATTGACTGTGTTTAAATTGTGTGTAATTATTATCATTATTTCTATTAACAATGCATTTTATTGAAAGGATCTATTTGGACACATTTACTTAATGTAAATCTAAAGATAAATAAATTTTCTAAAATCTAGTTCCAAAATGTCATCGAATCGGTCGATGAGTACGTGAGTCTTGAATCCCCAGTCAATAGCCAGAATAGTGTAAGCTAATAAATAAAAAGAAAATTAGAAGCATTATTACTTGTATAGATCACTTTTAGGGTGTTCACTGTCAATACTTGGTGGAAAGGCATTATATTAATAAAAACACAATAATCCTTTGTACTTCATTCCACTTTATTTAATATGTCAGGACCGGTTTCGCTCATTACGAGCATCGTCAACTGATAAGAAATATAATTTAACAGTGCTATTTATACAAAAATGAACAGTTAGATGAACAGTTTAACTGTTCATTTTTGTATAAATAGCACTGTTAAATTATATTTCTTATCAGTTGACGATGCTCGTAATGAGCGAAACCGGTCCTGACATATTAAATAAAGTGGAATGAAGTACAAAGGATTATTGTGTTTTTATTAAAATAACTTGTATAGATTGCATAAATAACAAAAGTTTGTCTCTTAAAAACCTTCTAAAGAACTCATAAGACCAAATTTAACGTATAAGTCAAAAGCCTGAACGCTTAGCTTTAAGAACTCGAAAAGTAAAAAGGTTTTAAGCAACAGATCCTGAAAAAGATTTAGAGAAAGAGAAAGAACAAGATATCCAACGTCACATACAATTATACTTGACTTCTAAATTAGTAAAATTAAAAATAAAATGAAATAAAAAGATAACTCAAACCTGAGTTACAGATTTTAAATGTAAAAAAAAAAATGTTGAGACAGCTTAATTAAACAAATGCTTTTTGTAGTACGAAATTTTTGACGTCACACATCTCTTAGTATTCCTTGGTCACACTTTTTATAAGTGCCGAAATTGAGGTTTTTTTAATGCTTCTTTTTCGCCAAAGTAAATTTCACCTTCGAGACTAATTAGTACATATTAAATCAGGCTGAAACGCTTCTATTGGGAATATCCCCTTTCGGAAGTTTTTACGACTAAATAGTCGTATTAAACCACACGTTAAACTAAATAAAAGAAAAAGGATTAAAAGTCCAGTTTCTTATAAAACTATTTTTTAATTAAATAAATTATAAAGTTTAAGGGGGTGAAAATATTAATTCATAGTAGGAATATTTTATTTCGTGTCAATGCTATACAACTTATATTTCAACTTTGATCATCAGCTTATTAATCAGATAGCTTGAAATAGTCATTTTTGAGATAATTAGAAAGACATTATTAAAAAAGTCACCATATATCTTCTTCTTCTTTGGCCATATTTGGAATCTCCATATTTCCCTATCTACCGCCAATTGCTTTGTCCTCCTATGACTTGTCAGTATCCCTCAATTCCTTCAAGTACATCATATGGAAGATACTCGTAGGACGCTGGATACTGGTTGGAAGAAGCAGGCATAATTTAGGCACTCTCTACCTAAGACCCTGTGACCCAGCCAGCTCTAGCGTCTCTTCATAACCACTGACGTGACAGGGGGCTGTCTTGTACGTTCTCTTATTTCCAAATTCCTCCCAAAATCATACCATTTCACTCCCATTAACCAACGAAAACATCTGTTCTCGAGGCCCAGTATAGGTATATATCATGTGAAGTGATTCGATACCGTAAAACAGCACTGATAGAATGCAAGCATTGAACAAAAAGCATTTGGTTTTTAATCGTGTACAGCTATGTCCTCAACAGTCCGCATTAAGCTAATTGTATATCCAGCAATTTATAGGCGAATGACAAGCTACAATTTATCAAGAGCAGCGATTTCCAAACTGTAGGTGCGAACAGTTAATAAATAGTTGTTTACACTTAAAAAAACGTGTCTTTATTATTATTACATGTAAAATAAAGGATTGGGAGGCGCGAAGATATTCGTTTTTAAAAAAAGAGGTGTAGTAAAATAAAGTTTGAAAACCACTGTTTATTTATACAATATATAATGCTAAACTTTTGAAAATCATAATTATCAATTATCACAGTCATCAAACTTTAAATCATACTTAAATTTCTTAACTTACAGCTAGGGCTTCCAATTAACCGGACTTAAACACTAACCGGTTTTCGGTTTTTTTCTGACAAATAAACCGGGTAACCGGTTTAAACCGAAATATCATGTATTTTGATTATGTAGGTATGCAAAAAAAAATCGTAGAAATTTTTCAATATTTGACATAACAGCTAATACTCCAATTTCAAACAAGAAAACAATATTTATCTTAATGGGACTCTAGTTACCAACCTGTTAGGCATGGCAAAGTAACGATACTAGAACTTGAATCTTACAACTAGAACAAATAAGCCTATATATGTAACAATTACTATAATATGTGAACAAATATTTTATGATAAAAAAATATACGTCAAATAAAAAAAATAGAGTTTTATTATAAAACTCATCAAAAGAGCGATGTTTAAATGCATTCAATTTTTTAAGCATATCAACTGGATAAGACGAAACATCCAATGTTTAGACAAAAGTAGAGTAGAATACCAAAATATTTACTTTATTTATTATGTCCTTACTCCCAATGTGGAGCATATGAACTCAACAAATATTTTTTTGGTGAGAACTGCTTGTTACTCAGTTGCTCAACCCCCTCTATTTTCAAAGAGAGAAAAGATTGAAGGTTAGGGCTAGAACAGGACTAGTAGTTGGCTGATCACTCTCACTCCGTTACTTTTTTAGGATCGGATAGATAGATAGTGGAATGCAATATTATTAAGGCATTACAGTCTACATCCATGCCTTTGAAATGAAATCTATAAACTGATTGCAAAAATCCGACCATACTGGAATTCGAGCCCGTTCCCTCCTCAACCCAAGACAACGACATTGACTACTCGACCGCGGACTCGGCGTTATCATTTTCATCATTTGCAGACCATAATAATTGAGAATAACAAGCGCAATAGTAGATTGAATCAATATATTATATGTACTTAAAATGTTATACAACAAAAATTATTTATTATGAATATTTATTTATTAGGCATATATTATTTATTTTATTTTCTGAACAACTATTTCGATGTATATTATATTATACTAACATTTGCATTTACGTATTTAGTACAAAATTACTAACATTAAATTATATAAAAAAACATAGTTCGCGTTGTGTTTGTCTATCACAAAAAATAGTGCAATCGAATATAGGAACCAAAAATAGCTTTTTTTAATATTGTTTGAGTTTAGATAGATTTTGAGGTAGCTATATTATGCTATTTTCGTGAAAGAGTCAATGAATTGTAAATTTCCTACATTCTAATATTTGCTACGTATAAGCAATTTTTATAATACAACTGAAGTAAAAACTGTCAATAACTAATTAATAAGAAATTCTCCTTCCGCATTCAAATATGTGCACATTAGGCATAAGGAACATACAACAAATAATCCTGTACGACGGCGCCCCAGTGTGCAGACCCCTAATGGTCATAAAAAAAACATCATGACAAAATGACTGATATTTTTATTGGTTTGCCCATTGTCAATTGTTGTTGTTTTTTTTAAACTGACTGTTGACTTGTGGATGGGTACTAAGATTCTGCCCACATCTGGATTAAGACAAAGAAATTTTACAATATGCAATATCGAGAGCTTGCAACTGAGAAAAGGGCAGGTACCTACCCTTGTCCCAATATGACCTTCAAATATGTCCCAATATGCATCTTTTGTCAAAAACATATGTATGCACTTAACAAAAAGCAACCGCTTTATTGAACAATAGAATAAAAATAAGTTTATGACGCAATTTATAATATTAGTGCTTTTCAATATGATTTTAAAGGCAACTTTCTTGGAATAATTTAGACTATTCGTTAGGTAAAACATTTAGATGAAACATTTCAACTAACTCTTGGGTAAAAGTTTTGTCATATTTTAGTATGATGGTGAATAAAAAGTTAATACAATAATTACAATTATCAGAAAAACAGCTATTTTTGCATTATGAATGTTAAGATAAAATCAAGATTACATAGAATAATTATATTTCAAAAATCATGCAAATCTAACTACTAACAAGCACACATAGGCATAAAAATAGGTAGAGAGATTTAGATTATTAATCATAAAATTGCATACGCTTAAAAATGGTACATGTTAATTATATGGAATTAATAGTTTTTAGAGATTTATTAGGACGTTTTTTTAAAAAAAAAATCAAAAAGGATATTGAGTGACGTGCATATAAGAATCATTCGTATCTTAATAAATAATTACGAAAAATTGTTAAATTATTTGAAAGAGTCATTTCTGTTGGCAACATGGACAACTTTGAGACAGAAGTAGATTATTCTACAAAATGTATATACATATATGTACATGTTTATTGTGTTTTGTGAATTGTTTCCTATATTACGCAGTAAATTCATTATAAAACATTTTTCTTTTTGTAAAAAACAGTAAAAAATAAGAAAAGAGTATTTTAGATATAACCCGGTTAACCGAGTGAAATAAACCGGTTTTCGGGTTTTTTCAAAACGCGCGATAAACCGGTTAACCGGTTTCGGTTTAAACCGGTTTGGAAGCCCTACTTACAGCCCTATTAGTCACGCAATAAAAGGGAACAAATAAAAGCTCACTTCAATTAAGTTTCACAAGCCAAAGCTCTGTTTTAATGAAATAATTATTCTGCGGATTAAATTGAAGCCTGTATTAAAACTAGCGCGAATTTCGGTCCTTGCCAACAATGTTTCATTAACAACCGCACTCTTATATTCATTAAAGGACGACCGCACTTTTCCTGCCAAGTATTTTTGAATAACAAAAGGAAAACGTGAAAATCCTAACTAGCTATTGTGGAGAAATAATGAGCACATTCAACAATGGCGTTGAATGGGAGTAAGTGAAAATATTTATCTAGCGGTGGTTTTACTTTGCATTTATTTATCAAAGTGATACGTTTACATTCGAGGAAATTATTTCTGTGTTAAATATGGATAGTTTCAAATGAATATAAATGAGGTTTCAAAGTATGCCACATAAATCGTTTGAATATTTCAGATTAAGATTTGTTTTGAGCTTTTGTCAAAAACAATTTAAATACTCTAGGCACTACTAGTAAACTACTGATTCTAAGCCAAAATTATTTGTTTTACTAAGCTAAGAATAATAATCGTTTGAATACCGTGCAAATAAATCATTAATATGTCCCAGAGATACTGCGTGTTTTTGAGAAAAATAATTTTGCCTAATATACACTCGAATTCGATATTTTAAAAACCTATATTGACTCAGTATAGATAGCACTGCACATATTCATCAAAATATTGCTTATATTCTATTAGAATACCAAGTATTTGATTTTTTAAATGTCTTGAACATCCGTGTTTGCTTGCATATGTTCCGGACACCTGTGTCCGCTTGGCATTCAAGTGGTTAAGGTGATTTTTTGTTGTTTCTGCACAATTTATTTAAAAGGGTAAAAATAGCAACGTATTTAGTTCTACAGTTTTTATAATATTAGTTAGCTTTCGCCATCGTCAGAATATTTTTAAACTTACATTTTGCTCAGCTATATATACTGGCTTCAAAGAGATACAAAATACAAATTGTTATTCACTCTTACATTCTAATTCATATTACAAGTACAGTATTATTTGATGTTTGACACAGTTTAAATAAACTACAATAAAAACAATTATTTCAATTATGATTTGTGGTGAGAAAAACTTAAAACGTTCTGTCTGATGATTCTTTTTATAGAGGCGAAGCACGTGTTGCAATTTATATTACAACAAGTAAATTATCAAAGTACTTAAATTTTATTTATATTAATGTTTTAAATCGAAAAGCTTAAGTTCCATAGAAAAGCTCTTCCTTACAAAGACATTGCTGTAACAAATTATACTTGAATGAAATAGATCAAATTCCAAAGAGTTGAATGACCAAATTATTATTTATTCGAAAGCTTTTTGTGCGAGACAGAAGTAAAAAGGTAATCTATTGAAAAAATACTTTAAAGTTCTTACATTAATTCAATTTTTTAATAAAATAAATTCCAATATACCAGCATTTTCCAATATACCAGCTATTTTTATAAACGCATAAAAATACGATTTCAATCGGAATCAGAGTTTTAATGACAATTTACTAAATGTGAAAATAAAGCATAAGAGCTTATCATTACTAAATAACAAGATATTTTTAACTAACACGAAATCAGCTAAAAAATAGTATAAATCAAAAAGGATGAAACCCACGATTTTTATAGTTAATTTTAAATTGACTTTAACAAAACTTGAGTCCGAAGTCATATGATTCATTCTGCAAAACTTTAATCTCTTGACCAAAGCACTGACAGTTATTATCGGTCAAGGCAAATTTTATTTTTTTACTTGATTGAAAATGGTTGTCAAGGATGTTTTGTGTTAATTTTTATTATTTTGACGGTTCTAGAAGTTTGCCTGATGTCTAATAATTTGTGCTGAGTCTGTAGCGCAGTGGTCAACGTCATTGGCTTCCGTGACGTATCCCATGGGTTCGCGTCTCACTACAAATTACATTTTTTCGTACGATTTGTCGATTTCTGCTCAAATACATGGTGTTTGCGATGTCTTAAGATTCCTTTTAAATTTTCCAATCCTAAAATGACGGAGAGTAGCGATTAGCTAACCACTAGTCATATTATAGCACTTTATATTATATACCCACTCTCTCTGAAAAATAGAGAGGTTACGAGACCATATGATTTACATTGGGAGCGGACATGCTTAAAAAAAAAATTGTGAAATCGATAAAGTAAAATAATGAAACATCATCACGTTAGCACAATTTTATTGAACAAAAGAAAAACGGCGAAGGTTTTCAAGAGGGGTTGTTATTTTTGTTTCCCGCACGTAACAGGGGTAATGGAAAAATAGTTGACGAAGGAAACTAAAATTGATGTTAGACAACACGTTTCATTTATAAAAATGTTCTATCAAATCCAATAAACTAATATAATTGACTGAAAGGGTCGTGAAAATAGAAAATGTTTGAGAAAATGAAATTGAGCTAAAAATCTTTTACATTGTGATAAGATTGACTTCGTTTATATTTATTTACTAATTTTACACGTCGAAGATTTTTCTCAGGAGTGAAATGAATTGGTTTTCCAATTCGTTGAGGAAATGACGAAAGCGAGATATTTCTTACAAAATGGGCTGAAAAGCTTGATTAGAAACTCAGTATAAATCAAAGTAGCCATTTTCAATAAAAAGAGATCTGATATCGCTTTGAATAAAAAAGAGTTGCTTTGGAAGTACATTATAAAAATAATAACGAAAAAAATATGTGTACGTTATTTGTTTGTTTACAATGGATTCCGCGATTATACATAGTTTGAATTGTAATGCTGTTTTATAACGAGGAATGAGAAACATATTTAAAATATTCATGACATTTGTGACATGTTTTTCTAAATGGGTAAAGCTTTTTGTTGCAATTTTAAATGTTATTTAATCTTTATATTGATACGACTAGACATTGTAACAATTAAAATTAAATATACATAAGTTATTAAATCATTTAGAATTTTTAAAGTAAATTTTAAACAATATTTTAATAACAAAAAAACATAACCTTATACGAATTATATGCAAAACGTTACGGGATTTCATCAGCTATTACTAAAATAAAAACGCTTAATTAAGAAAAATGTTTAATTAAATATCGTAAAACTAATATTAAGTTTAAAAAAAGTTTAGTCGAGTAAAAAAGATTTCATTTTTTACTTTTTTTTTAGTGGAAATGAATCCTTAAAATCTAATCAGTATTCTCTTTGTTTATTCAAGCCTTCTTAAGAATAGGACACCAATTTGTTTGCACTGGTGCTTAGTGACAAAAATAGCAATGGAAAATCTAGCATTTGTGTTGGTTTCTCTTAGTATTATTTTGACGATCAGTAAAACTTTAATGTAACAATGACATCCGATAACTATTGATGTTTTTCCCTTTTTTGTCAATAATTTTAAGTATAGATATCTTTTCCGGTTCTAAGCTCAAGAAATGCGACCCCAATACCCACATTTTCTTAAATATCTATTTTAATATGAGTGATGCAATGTTTATAATTAAGGTATTCTTAAATCATAGTTTTTTGGACCTTTTGTAGTTTATATAAATACGATAATGCGATAACGAGATAAGCACCCGCTTATCAGCGATCGTTCGTAAGATAACTGGGCTGAACGCCGCTGAACAAATCAGTAGCAAATTAATATTTGCATTGGAATGACGTCTTTTTACGCGCAACTTAAAATATGATTATTTATTAAAAAAACACGATTTTTTATAAAAAAAAATGAATGAGGAATGATGCAGAGAGAAATTTTAAGGCCGTTAGACAATTTTTTTTTGAAATTCATAAGAATAAGACCAGTAATGAGGAAACTACTGGGGTCCCTAAACGACCCCCATCGGCAGAGAAGTATTTTTCTAGTCTCCGAGCCGCGAGAGATATTGTAAATTACAGAATGTCTGAGAAACTGTTTCTTTAGCCATTTCATCACTATTGTATAAAGTTTTACAAGTGTATAACTCGTATTAAAACAATTTATAGTTGTGGTATATTAAAAGACACCACCGAGTAGTAACAATCATTACTATTATACAATCAGGAGTAAGAACGCTAAGATGAATAATTCATCAAGCGATGAACCCACATACAGATGATTGGATGATTTTTCAACCAAAATAGAGAGAAGAGATAACGATCAGTTAACTATGATATTTTTTCTAGCTTTAGCTTTTTAACTATACCGCTGACTTTATAAAAAAAATACATTAAAAATATTAACGAAAAAATTTTTTGCACCTGATTTTATTTAGCATAGCAATTATTTTTTTTCAATTATTGTCGTAAATTGTGTGAGATTCTGTTTAATATTAAAATTACTTTATCTAAGATGTACCTATATTATTCTGTTTGAGGTTTCTGCAGTTGTTTAACCTCACTTGAGCATTTGTAATTTCAACAGCCTACTTGTTGATATCATTAAGCCCGCAGTTGTGAATAAAACATATAAAGATAAGATGAGTGCTTTTCACAGAAAGGTAATGCTATTTTATTTAATAGAATCAGGAATCGCTTAAGCTGTTATTCAACAGTTGTACTTGTATAATCAAGCTTTAAATAATAAATCTCTTTTACTAGATACCTGATAAGTAAACACCAAAATATACTGTTATTTTATGCCGAAGAACTCAACAATTTTATAGTATTTTATTAAGCAAGGTCTGATTTTTTTTCATTTAAACGATTTAATGAGTCAGATTTAATCTGTGCTGCACAGTAAATTTCAAAACTTTAATAAAATTTAAAGCATCACCAGTTTTGCTTAACATATTAGTGTTTTTCATTCAGGGGTTAACACTTTCAAGCGTCTTATATCTTAAAAGTTTCTTCATCAATAAGAGACAATATGGATATTTTTTAAGGTCCGTTTTGTCAGGTTTGTCTACTGATACGTAAATTGAATGTATGGTGGACAGTCGAATGAATCGGTTTATTTACTACAAACAATTAAAAGCTCATAAATCTTAAGTACAAAAGGAAAAAAAACTAATGTAAAATCCACGAGGATGTATGGAAACCGTAAAAGACTATTCACTCACATATTAATCAGTTGTTTATCAATTTATAAAACTGTATTAATTTGTTCTTGTATATGATTAAAAATGAACATAAGCATCGTTTTTAATACATGTGATTCCTCTAAATATAAACGACAAATAGCCTGCTATAATGCAGCTGCTGCTAATATGTTATTGCAAGTCAAAAATATCATTACTTTAATACTTAGTGATAACTGCCAAATGTTGATAATTTATTCAGTTCCGAATGGAAATTTTTTGAACATTGAGTTAATCAATTATAATTTAGGATATCATTTTTTTTTTCATTCTCTCTTTCAAATTTTTATACATCGTAATATATTTGTAATTTTTCAAATAATGACTTAGCAAATGAAAAATATTGTATATTGATAACTAACTCGATAATATAAAATGAAATATTTGGTCCTTTAATTTAAAGTTTAGCTAGAATTTTATAAATCAGTTTTAGTATTAATTTATTTTCTTTGAATGTCCAGATTTTTTTCATAATTAACCGTTGCGTGTATGTGAGAGCGGATATATAATTATTTTTTCATTAGTTCGCTATCCAGACAAAACAGAGTGGTGATTTTATTAGATTACATGTGACCCATTTTCTTTAGGGTATTTTCTCTATATTGCCATAATAATATATAAGATTATTTTAGATATTTTTGTATCTTTCGATCATCGCAGTCAACTGGTAACGTACTAGGTTTCCTGCCCAAATCAGTTTCGCTATTTTCTTTCTAACCGGTTAGTAAAAGCGATTTTGATCTAAGATGTATATATATATTTTAAATATAGATAACTAAGAATTATAGATACATCATCTTTATTAATTAAACAAGTTGGTTTAAATCTGAAGTTATAGTTACAGCTATTTTAAATTGGCATCAACAATTTGAATAACTAAAAAGAAAAATGATAAGGCTTAGTAGAGAATGAATTTTGAATTAATTGAAATACTTCCCAAAATTAAAAAAAATTGGGACCCTTTTTTTAACCCTCGCACAACTTTCCTAATCTCTAAAGCACGGGATTAGTACTATCGCAATCCTGGGATTTTGGGGTCACAAAATTGGACGGGATTCCGGGATTGGAGGCTCTAGTTGTGACTCCTTAAAGTGTAAATCTACGTATGAAGTAAATATGTAATTACATAGCCATTCTTACCTTTACGCAATAGAGTATTCTAATATAGAATAAAAGATCTTCGATTATACATAAAATGCAAAATAAATATTGAAAATGTGCGAGCAATATATATCTGTGTAAACAAAATGATTTAATTATTTATCAAAGTTACTCTTTTGTTTAATATTTCCTTTTAAAATTCAAACATTAATGAAAAACAATGAACTCTTAATAGAATCTTTTAGTACTTCTTCATCGCTTTGAATTGTTTAAACGTCAAGGTTGATATTGCTTGTAAGTCATTGTATAATGGTGCAATACTTATGAAGTAATTTCAATTTGTGTCTTAAACCAACGAAGTAAAGTCAAAGCAAAAAGAAACTTTTGTTTCAATTTATTTACAGAGGTGTGAAACATTAAATTGAATAAAAGCGGAATACAGATACTATTTTGGGCTTTTCTTTTCGTTTGAATGTTTACGAATATTTATTGAACATACATTTATATTTCAGTTTGAATATTTGTAATCAACCAGAAGCGAAAAATAATATAACTTAAAACTATCATTTATTTAAAAAAAATCAATGGGCTGCAGAGATTTGTTTTGTTGCCAATGCTGTATGTATTAATAAAATATCCATTAAGTTTATATTGAAAAATATTGTATTCGGTCCGAGTGTGATATATTTATGTAAATACAGCATTTGTTAAACAATAATAAATGATTCCTTAATAATTGTCAAAAATAATTCCAAACGAATTAAAATAAATAATAATAATTGATATGACATTAAATTATTAAAAATTGTTAAAAAATGAAAAAATATATAATCCAGGGGACCTTTGTAAGATTGTTTCTACCCATAGACTATGTAAATAAGTTGAAATAAAATATCAACATACTCTTTTTTTATATAACTATAGAATTGATCTACAATACAATAGACAATGAAAATGAATTTGTTTAAATTTCAGTGTGAAATGATCATTTGTCTACGAGTTATTAATTATTTACTTCAACACGTCATTTCCTATGATTTGATGTAAATATTTGATCAAAAATTAGAATTGCAGTATAATATTAACTGTTAAAGAAAACAAAATTCTTTTGTAATAAGAACAAAAGTGTACTTTATTTTTTTAAAAGTTTATACTTTTATTCTTTATATACATTGCATTAAAAATCTAATTTGATTCAGTCTCCACAACAAAACTTTCGCTGTGGCTTCAGCAATAAAAAATACCAGTTGATTAAAATTACAAGGCAGTTATTATTACTAAAGGTCTTTTGTATTTTTCTCGTAAGAAAACTAGAATGAATTGAAACTCTGCGTTAAGCAAAAATGACGCAGATAGCTGCACTAGTTGTATTGGTTAAAACAATGAAAAATGACAAAATGTGGTTTTGTTCTGCTTTTAAAAAAAGAAAACCTTTCATGGTTAAAATATGTTTTCTTGCTTCTTTTTGGAATTTTTGTTGTTTCACATCATTTGAAACAATGCAGTAAATTTATATATTATTAATTAATTACTTGATAGTTGATATATAATGAATAATAAAGTGTGTGTATTTAAAATTGTCTGAGAAACACAGCTTTTTATTTATGACTAGTGAGTACCCGGCATTTGTTGTCTCAATGAAAAAAAATATTCTTGTTTTAATTGTGTTAATTAAAGTGCTTTTGGATACACAATATAGTATTGCATATAATTGCATAGGAGTGATAAAAAACTCACTGCTTCCTCAGAATACCGAGAATTGCTTTGATATAAAGCGAACCCATTGTCAACGTATTGGCAGCCCACCGCTAGTTTTACTAATTTATTTACCCTCTGTGGGCATCCTCACAATGATTTAACAAAGTTTTATCGCAATCCGATGAACGGTATAGGAACGCATAAGGGATAAACAAACAAACATTCATTTTATATATATAGATTCAAACTGGTGGAATTGCTTAAAAATGCCGGTAAATATAATTTATATGGAAAACGTTTTATATTTCAATAAGAATAATACATAGACAATTTATTACAAATAAGCAAACGAATTTAAAGTCAGAGTCTAAGAATAATTTAGCAACTAAAACGGTATAACAATACGAAAACAATCCGCTTTAAAACCAAATTTTCCCCGTTCTAACTCGATGTAAAAAGCAATTTCTATACTCGAAACACATGCAGAAGAAATTATCTATAAAACATATATGAGCAATAACAAAAAAAGAGTTTATTTGAAGTGTATTCATCAAAAAAAGATGTGCTCAATTTGTAGGACTTTTTTTCACAAATTATAATTATTATTATGCTCTGCAGACGAGCTATTTCAATTAACTACGTAGAATAAACGTTTAACACAGTCAGCGTACTCTTGTTCTGCCATAATCATTTATAATTAATTACATTGTGTTTTACATATTAATTTTAATGTACGTACTGCTTCTTTTTTGAAATTTAATTAACAGTTAATTTTGTTAATTGTTAATTATTTCTTAAAAGAAAAACTGTACGCACATTCAAATTATTATCTAAAACACAAAGTAATTATTTGATTAAGTCGTAGAAAGCTACGATTGCGATTTTTTCTAAGGTTATCGTTCAACTGAGTCAATCTTTTAACCACTAAATTAATCAATTTAGATTTTACTTGTAAGTTTAAATATCTGATATTTACACTTGTATCTCATTAGTAAACTGTTTGTTTTATATTTTAAAATAGTAAAACTGGTATAAAAATGTGTTTTTTTATATACATACATAGCTATATTTAATGCAAACGAATTTAATTAATGGTGATTTTTTTGAATTAATGACTCAGTAAATGCATAATATTTTTTATCATTTATTATTAAGCATTTGGTAGAAAGATAAAAATTAATATTAAATACCTATATATATTGTTAAAAAATCAGATTTATTCAGATATAATTCAGATAAAATATTGTGTATTTTTATAATTAAAATTTTCATAGTTTCTATAAACCATTTTCACATAATGTGATTGAGAATTTAGTAAAGCTTTACTCGTAACACCAATTATCAATTAGAAATAAATTTTCGGAATTCTATAACATATTATAATACCGAACAGAACCATGAGTAGCCTATTAGCGTAGCCCATAAAAAATGAGCTTTGGCAAAAAAAATTGTGGTTCCTTGAAAAAATATCTTTCAGACTTTGAGAGACTCAGACTTGAGTATTCTTTGGAATGAAATTAGAGATACGTCATCTTAATATCAACTTCAAAAGTTGGTAGTACCATTTGCTAGTTAAAAATAGTGAAAATTTTATTGAAAAAAAATGATAATGATGTCTTTTTAAAAGTATGGATCTTTATGTAATCAACAAACTCGCATACCAAGTTTAAACAAGAAATAAAAAAAATAGAAATTATCTAAATCTAAAAATTGACCATTCAGACAAAGACAATGAAAGTGCTTTATAAAAATCGTGACATGGTTTATCAATCAAAAAAGCTTCATAATATTTTAGTTTTTGTGTCGTGTCATTCACGCTAGTGAAAAGAAATTAAAAATCATCTATTTTTTGTGTTTGCATTAAATATGTTTTGAAACTTTTCAACCCTTTTCATAAATAATAAAATTACATTTACACGAAGGTGAAAATATTTTTGTGGTTCAAGTTATCTCAGTCAGAGTATTAATTGAATTACGCCTGATTGTTGGACTGACAAAATTTTCGCAAATATCCTCATAATTGGTGAAATGAGGGATAAAATTTCTAAAAGGTCTATTTTTTTTCTTTTTGAGCAACAAAAAATAATGCTGTAGTTGATAATACTGAATGTGTGAGCAAAAAATTTAAAGTATTTCAAACTAAAAGTTCTTTCTGCCAACTTAGCAATGTTGAAAAGTAAGTTTTTAAAAACTATTGCAATCAACACGTTATACAATTTCGCTAAATTTTGCCTTTATTTTCTAGCCATTGATAAAAAAAAATATTTGAAAAAGAAAAACTGATAATTCGTTACAAAAATGATAATATAGTTATATTTTTCTTGTAATAAGTTTATTAGTGAATAATAATTTGATTTTTTTCGATTTAATCTTATATTTAAACGTTGATTTATAATACATATTATATAGTTTAATTTGCCATCGATGAATTCTGAATATGGAAATTTTTTTAAATATTGTATATATTCAATATATTATCATAAATATTTATCAAAATATTATATAGATTCAACCCGCTAACAAATACTGAAAATAAATATCAATTAAAAAAAATTCACTCACCTCAAAATGGAAAAACTGCACCACAGCTTTCAACTGATTAAATATTTTAATATACTGAATATATGAATTGAACTATGGAAAACAAAAAAGCTCAAAATATCCTACAAAGCTCGAGCAGCTTACTGAGAAAAACTGTAGCAGTCAAGAGTGTTACGGCTACTGTATAATCGTCAAGTGACATCCAATCGTAGCCGACGTCTCCTTTTATAGCTACGCCTCTACGCAGTTGTAGAGGTAAGGTAGAATAACCAACATTGCGTACAGCACATATAACCTCTACAAATGCAACGCTCTGAAGGCGTTACGACACTCTGACGTAGATCGACTTTGATTTTAACTGTTCTTAATTACTATTTAAAAAGTTGAAACGATTTTACGGAACCATGTATGTTTTGAAATTGTTCATCTGTTAGGGGAGAGTTATCAAAAGGGTTATTTTGGAGTGCGTAGAGTTTGTCATTTGTTTGAATTAATGTTGCGTACAGGAAGGATTTAAATGCTATAAGCAAACTTTGTTGGGCTTATAACGTAAAAATGTTGTATAACGCGTTTGTGCGTGAGGTAATGATATCTATTCGTAGATTGTGTTTTCATTCATTAAAATATAAACGAAAGGGTAAGGGTATCTCTTTAAATAAAGAGATTATGTTATACAATTTTAATTTGTAGAATAACCTTATCCAACGAATATATATATTTTTTTTTAAATACTTGGCATCCAGAATGTTTTCTTTCCTCAGATTAAATGTTTAGTCATCACAATGTAGTTAATTAATTGTAATGCAGATATCATTTATTGCCACAAATTAGAAAATAGATAACAGCTGTGTATAATCGAGAAATAATGCTAGTCAATTATGCCAAGTAACCTTTTGTCAGATCCATCGTACAAATCTCCGAATGAACACTTTCACACACAGATTAATAGATTGATAAAAAGGTAAACGTTTTTGCGTTTTTTTACTTTATCCGTTTTTAAAAATGCTGCATAAAAAAGAGTACCGATATGCTTATTATATCTCATTTATCAAACGAATATTTCTTTGCCTCTTTCAAACGGTTACCAAGTAAGCCACATTTGATTGAAATGCATCATTAGGACTATTGGAAGTAAGGTTTGCAATATTGAAAATATCAACGCTAAAGCAAAGTAAAAGAAAAAGTGTCAATTATTGAGCGAGTAAATCATAATTGGCATTTTGACATTTCATATAAAATATGGTCATTAAAAAATATATCATTATCATAAATAGGCAATTTTAATATACAATTATTTCTTAAAATAATTATACATCATTGAAGCTCTCGTAAATTTTTGATCCTGTTAATATTGATACAACTCTTAGAAGATTTAAATATTAATTTCAATTCACCGCAAGCAGTTTATTGAAAAATGTAATATATTATATATTCAATAATCGATTTTGGTTTATTTTAAATAACAACAAACCAGTATTTTTGTGTCTTTGAAACCAGTGTTATGATCTTGAAAAAAACACCAAGAATGGTCTAAGTAATATCGGAATTACAACCCCTAATAGAGATTAACTTTTGATACGTCGATATATACTTTATAATCTTCTCATATTCACGGAACTCTGTATATGTTAATATATATAAAAATCATAACGTTTTGTATTATCAAGTCATTGATTACAGCAATAAAATATATATATACCTATGTATGTTATTATTATACGTCCTTACGTATATATATAGTTAGTAATCAAGCATTAACATGGCTAGTGGAATAGACTGTAAATGGTATGGTCAACAGTGAAATACCAAGTTATGATATTGAATGATGATTCAGGGGTTCACACTGCAAGTTTAAGTATACGAGCAATTCACTTAACCATGTACAAATTAAGATCAGTCAAAATAAAAACATACAAAATCATTTACTATGAATAACATTTTTTGTTTTTACTATTTCAAAATATTTTTTTACTAAGTTCACATGTTTCAAACAAGATCATTTTTATTAATTGACAATGTTCGCAGTTAGCGAAACGTTTTACTAAAATATTTAAAAAAGCCTTTTATTAAAATATTTTAAATTAGTAAAAAAGTGTTTCTTTGTTTAAGAATTGACAATGCATACCTTGAAAACGTTATAACATTTATAGGTGAATAAAGAAAGAACTTCACCAAAAACTTTTAATGTGTAGAAGAAAACTATGATTCAAGCATTTATAGATTAACGGATAAAAATTAAGTTTAATGTGTTTTTTTACATCATATAAAGCTTTACCGTAGACAAAATATTTTATCATAAATATTGATCAACCAAAACGTAATTATTAATGTAACGTAGATATTTAAAAAAAATATTCATTTAAAAACATTTTTTTTATAACTAACATCAAAGATACTATAGTGTGAAACACTTTTAAAACTTTTATATTAAACATAAATTATAATTTTTCAAAAAACAAATTTCACAACTTGTTAGGATAAAAAATTGAATCAAATACATTTATTAAAAATCACGAATAGGCGTAATATTTAGAGAGACACGTACTAAAGTTTTAAACTCTGCAATGACTGAATAATCAAAACTTCATATTTTTGTTGAAAACTTAAATCAAATTATCTGTTACTACAGACAAATTATAATTTATTCAAGTAAAAAAAAAATCACAGTGTTATGATCATTTGTCAAGTAGCCTTTCCAAACTGTGGATTGAGAGTTTATCCCTATAGACTCGTTGTAAGACTTATCTGACTTATTTTCATTAATATTCCACGAAAATTAAATGATTTACGACCTAATTAATCGCTTAATGATAATAATCATTAACTCTCGCGGCTCGGAGACTAGAAAAATACTTTTCTGCCGGTGGGGGTCGTTTAGGGGCCCCAGTGGTTTCCTCATTATTGGCCTTATTCTTATTAATTTCAAAAAAAAAATAGTCCAAGGGCTTTAAAATATTTCTCTGCATCATTCCTCATACATTTTTTTTTATAAAAATCCGTGTTTTTTTAATAAATAATCATATTTTAAGTTGGGCGTAAAAAAGACGTCATTTCAGTGCAAATATGTATTTGCAACTGATGCGTTCACGCGTAGTTATCTTACGAAGGATCGCTGATAAGCGGGCGCTTATCTTATTATCGCATCGTGTTATCGTGTATTTATATAAACTACAAAAGGTCCAAAAAACTATGATATAAGAATACCTTAATTATAAACATTGTATCACCCATATTAAAATAGATATTTAAGAATATGTGGGTATTACTTAGAACAGGAAAAGTTAAGAATCAGAAAATACTTCGATTTATAATGAATGAAATAGAAAGAAATTTAATTTGTAGCTCTAAAATAATGTTGCAGCATACTTTGTTCCGAGAAATTCTTATGTTCACCTATGTGAACATAAGAACATCTATATCAGTGTTTCTCAAACTTTTTGGGAACGTGGCCCCCTTTGAGTGTCTTTATTTTTCTGTGGCCCCCATACCATTGTTTTGTCTTTCCATGAAAATTATAATTTCAAAAACCCACCTTTTTTTATAGCTCTTCCGAGATTTTCGAATCTAGAATGCCAGTAATTTATTTTATTTACGGATTTACAAAAAATAGCTGCGCGACGTCCGCCATTATGCCCTTCCCTGTATCGTTTTATAAATGCCCGTGGCCCCCTTTTTGCTTCCCGGGGCTCCCCTAATCCCCGAAGGCTTCTCAGGGCCCCTCAGCTCCTTCCAAGGCCCCCTAGGGGGGCCTGGAGGCCCACTTTGGGAACCTATGATCTATATGATCAAAATATGAGATTTATTAGTGTAAGAAGTGTCTAAATCATCAATACATAGATACTGCAAATAAACAAACAAACAATTGTCTCTACTGAACATTTGATATATTTAACATATGCACCTCTAGCATTAAGCCCCGGAGCTAAAAAAATGTGAAAAATTTACTACACATATTTTTATATGATATTTTAATCATATATATGTATACATATACTGAGCCTAAAGCCAAGTTCATCGTCTCGCACTTTAAATGCAAACACATTTCTAAGTTTTTTTATTTTTTTTATTCCATGTCCGCTCCCAATATGGAGCATATGGACTCCTAATGGAGTTTATCTCAACAGAATTTTTTCTACGAGAACTGCTTGTTACTCAGTTGCTCAACCTCTCTTTTTCCATAGAGAGTAGGAATAGAAGGAAAGGGCAAGGACAGGACTAGTGGTTAGCTAATCGCTCTCTATACGCCCCGTTCATAGGATAGGATGGGTAGGAGGGGGTAATTCAAGATATCACATACATCCATGCCTTTGAACAGAAATTCATAAATCAATTGAAAAATCAATTTATAAAACTGCCCGTACCGGGATTCGAACCCGTGCCCTCCGTAGCGGTAGCCAACGGTGTTGACCACTCGACCACACAGGCGGCCATTTCTAAGTACATGTACTTAAGTCGATTATGGTTGATATTCTTCCAATCGGACTCTAAAAACAGGATGCAACGAGCGATAAGCTAAGTCTTATCCTAGCCTCATCTTTATTTTTACATTTTTTTACATTTTTTAATTTAAATACAAATAATAATTGACATTACAGCTTACGCCAATGCGTCAAATATTTTTAAAGTTGAAAGATCATACGAGATATACTCGATGAGAATTTTTGAAAGTAACATGAGATTAACCCAAGGAGAATTGACTTCACAAACACCCATGTCTTGGATCTCAAATTAAAATTGAAAAAATCCAATTTTGACATTGTTCTTACCGGGAATCGAACCCGCACCCACCTGATCGGAAGAGCAAGCTCTTACCAACTAGACCAAAGCGGGCGACATATATTATCATTATATTCTTACTAACAACAGGAAAACTAGATTGGCGACTTAAAATGAAGCAGCGCTTATAAAATCAATCTGTTGAAATGTTTCTATAAGGAGTTTATAACCTTTTTTTTTTGAGAACATATATTGTTCAAAAAAAATTGATAAATATATATCGATTCAATTCGAGTTGTTCAAATTATTTACACTCACACAAGTTTTGTCATTAACGACCCGGGTTTTCTCCTTTCGTCATCTTCAGGCGTTCAAGTGCGCGGATGAACTTGAACTGACCTGAATATGCCGAAAGGCGAAACCGGGGGCCGTTAGTGACAAAACTTGTGTAAATGTACATAATTTGAACTATTCAAATTTAATATTTAAATTTCAACAAGCACCTTCAGTTGAAATTTTAAATTGTACTTTAACCTGAATTATATATAGATTAGTTTTTTATTAAAAAATATTATTTTTATATAAATACAATTGCAACACCTTAATTAGTTTCTACGTCACGTTTTTGTATTCTTCCAAATAAAAAATACTCGTTAGTTTGACGTTGATCTATGTCAAACGAACAAACATTTAAAAACAGTATATTCATAATTTGAATCAATATCAAAGATGCTGTTTTGAATAATTTGTATCAAATAACTTCAGCTTGTTTTACGATTTGTGAGATATATTGTGTATGCATACCGATCGAGACTACAAACGATGCGGTAATATTATATTTGTATGGAATATATTATCTAAATACATATGAGAGTAATATAATATACACATGATGTACCAAAGGATTGTAAATAATTTTATGTTAAGGATTATCTTACACATTATGTATTCTCTCGCAGTTTATTTGAGCCATATACAAACTTGTCAATAACTTTATCATATTTCTAGAAAACAGCTTCTGAAGTACGTAATTGCTTACGCGTGTGCGAAATTGTATAGATTATTGTTATAAAATCGAATAATGATAATGTTAAAAGAAACAAAACACAAGGCGCAGATCATACAATTTTTCATTTACTTTATCTCTTTCAGATCCGGGAGGTTTATAATGTTTGGCTTCATCTGATTGTAAGTGAACTCTTTCTGAACGGAAATGATAGAGTAAAATTAAACAATGTACGTTTTTAATACAGATTTATAAGTCTTGTAGCCCTGTAACTTGTAACTGATCACGGTCATTTTCTTGCTAACCTTTTCAAGATTGATTGGATTGAGTTTGTATAAACTGGATAGAAAATTCGACAATATGATTAATATTCGTTTCGTAAACTTTGTGAAGGCTTTTGTTCGCATATTGCTTGGTTTATATTTACACAAACATGGAATGTATTTGCTTTTCAGAAATTTTCAGAAATTCAAACATAAGAGTATCACTATGTTTTAAGTATAGTGAGAGGTCATTTGAAAACAGTTATTTGTTCTTATTGGGAATTGCAAAACCAGATAAATTTATTGATACCAGTATTTTATGTTACATACAGCTTTTTATGTACATAATAATGTGCAATAAACAATAATAATTAGATACTATTAGGACTGGGTTGCGTGGTCGAGTGCCAACATTGTTGACTTAGACACGGGTTCGAATTCCAGTAGGGACAGTTTTTATAGATTGGATTTCTGTCCGAAAGTATGGATGTATGCGATGTCTTAAATTCCTTTACATTTATCCTATTCTAAAACAGACGTAACGAGAGCGGTAAGTTATCCACTAGTCATGTCCAAGTTCTATATTTATATCCCTACTGAGAAAGAGCGGCTGAGCAATAAAAAAATATCGTAGAAAAAATATCTGTTGATATATTTTCATTTCCGAGGCCATATGCTCCACACTGGGAGCAAACATGTAAAAAAAATTAGGACCGCAATACTGGACGATTTAATCAAAAGTAATATAAAATATGTTTTTAAAATATGTATAGACAAAAAATTGGCTGTTTTTTTAATTATTCGATTGGAATTTGTCTATCTTTATCAGAACTGCCATAAAAACTAATTCAGATTCAAGTATATAATTGTTTCTTAATAATTATGTGTAAAAAAATCATACAAAAAATACCAACATTTTACATTTTCGGCTCGGTATTTTGTTACTGAAAAAGGAATGGCGTAAGTATCGTTTATATGTTAAATAAGTTTCCGTTATACCCCTATAACAAACCTCAGCTCAAAGTGAATACCCGCACTTGTACTATCTCAAAAAGGCACGGCAACAAACCAGTTAAAATCAGTTATAACAGATAAGGTTGGGTCACAAAGCTTTGAAAAAATCTGTCTACGAACTAAATTATTGTTTAAAACTCGGCTAAAACCAGTTTTAAAGTCCAACAATATAAACATATGAATATGTCAAATAAAATAACAAAAAAGTTTAAATTTTTTAAACTTCTTTTATTAAGAATACCTCAACACTTAATAAAATTGCAGTAAGATGAGAAAATAAATAGTACACATTTTGTTGAGAAGTTCAAAGTACGTTATAAAGGGTAAAAACTCATTTTTACTGCTTCATATTCAATTTAAGATTTCGACTGAAGGTGTAACTGTAACGGAATTTCATTTCTAAATTAGAATCGTCAAATTTTGCACATTTATATACGTTTTGTCACTACAACCAGTGGCGCCCGGTCAATGCGGCATTGGATCAATGCACCCCTTTATATGCAGGGGTGGTTACATTTCATGAAATAATATTAAAAAATAACATTTAGACTATTCACTCATTTTAAATTCTTCATGTATTTATTATCTATAATAAATATTTTAGAATATTTCATTTTATTTTAGACAATAAGAAAATGAATAATTTAAAATGAGTGAATGGTGTAAATTTTATGTTTGAATAGTATTTCATGAAATATAACCACCCCTGCATATACAAAGGGTGCATTGATCCAATGCCACATTGACCGGCCGCTACTGACTACAAACCAAGATTTGACTTTCAAGCATTCAAATGCACAGTCAAATTTGAACTAATGAATCATGATCAAGTGTATTTGGCACTTGAATAACTGAAGATGCCGAAAAGAAAAACCTGGGTTATTCGTGACAAAACGTAATGAAATATACAACAAATAAACAATTTTGTAAAAAAAATAAGATTTTAACTGAAGGTACTTGGTGAATTTTCAATATTAAGACAGTTCAAGTTCATCCGTGCACTTGAACGCATTAATAAGCCAAAAGGCGAAGACCGGTTAGCTAGTGACAAAGCATGTAAAAATGTAAAAAAAAATAACAATTCAAAAGATTGTTTGAATTGCTCAAATTTGGTGCATTTCCGTTTATTTTTTTGCAGTGGTTTCACCTTTCAGAAGCTTCAGACATGCAAATCCATGGATGAACTCAAACATCTTTAGTCAATGTCATACATGTTTCTGTTATACTTATTCTGCTTAGAGAATAAAAAACTCAAAGAAACTACAAACTTCATGAGAATTTAAAATATAAAATAATCATATTTAAGTGTCAAAAATTCAGTTCCATTTATTTGTTAATTACTTGTCACTAATAACCAATAAATAATTTGCATAAATTAATTACTTAACAGAAATAAACACTTACTGGGAGTCATATTAGACTGTTATTGGAAAGAAAAATATTAAAGATCACTTGAAATCAAGTCAAGTATTAAAAATAGCAAGACATATACTTTCACGTAACAATAAATAAAATACCATTGCCGAAATATAATGATCTTGGAACTTCTGGAACTTGGAAGTGAGTTATAACTGTTAGACTACAGAATCCAATCTACAAGGTTGAGCGGCTCACGTAACAATACTTTTTAAATTGACATTCCACAACAGGCGTAGAGAATCTATAGTAAACGTGCCAAAAGTGGCACGCGATGAAATGGTTAATTTATTGTAAAAAATCTTATTTATTGTACAAAATTGCAAAAGAAACGTCATGGATTTGTTGTAACTGATAATTTATGCGCTTATTTACCCTAAATTAAATACAATTTTATGTTTATTTTCATAAGTATAATTGTTTCACTTTTAGGTTGTTCACTGTCAATACTTGGTGGAAAAGCATTATATTAATAAAAACACAATATTTCTTTGTATTTCATTGCACTTTATTTAATATGTCAGGTCCGGTTTCGCCCATTACGAGCATTTTTACATTTTAATTTTGTGCTATTTTAGAATCACTTTTAATGTAATTGGTAATTTCTTTTCAATGCCAATTGTTGTTTATAACTGTTCATTTTTGTATAAATAGCATTGTTAAATTATATGTCTTATCAGTTGAAGATGCTCGTAATGAGCGAAACCGGTTCTGACATATTAAATAAAGTAGAATGAAGTACAAAGGAATATTGTGTTTTTATTAATATAATTGTTTCATTGTCTGGCATGTCGTATTACGTAATTCGATAAAAATAACAAGCGCATAAAAAAGCTCACCATCCATGGTACACGTAGAAATCGAAGTAGTATGATTCACGCATAAGAAAGAAAACGTAGAAAAACACATTATAAAAATTTACATACGAAAGACGAGAGAATTGAAAGGTATTACGTCATTACCTCAATTGAGTGTTTTTGTGTAAAATTCAAGTCCAATTTATACTATTTATACAGCGGTGTCTTGCTCCAGATTGTATGTAAAATAATATGACTCTTTTTTTTCTTTATTATATTTTCCGTTTAATATTTTTACTTGTGGAAGCTTCTTAATACAAAACATCGCTATGAAAGTGATACTTTTGAAAATAAGTCGTTTCCCAATAAAATTGGCCATGATGTATTTTTTTTTATTAACTGTATTTTCAGCACTGACGAAATAAAAATATTTTTGTGAAATATAATATCACAGGAGATTATAATCATTATCTTGTCTTAATAATTTCAACCCACGATAGGGTAACAACAGTAGGCATTAGCCTAGTGTAAATATTTGAGAAGATAAAATCACATATTTTTTTTTGTATAAATATGGCTCTTCGTAATGTTTTCGATGAGGAATCGGTCATACTATTTTTAAAAAATTATGTGGAATAAGTATGAAAGAGCGTTTTTTTATTAGCAATTAACAACTTAAAATTTCTTCATATTATAACTATTGAAGACAACGCAGTATAATAATAACTGAAGCGGATGCAATTAAAACAATATCGCAAAATTTATAATTATAATTAATACTTTGACATGTATTTACTACAATAGGGTCCTTTTTCAGCAAATAAACTTTTGGTAATATGTATACAAGGTCAAAACATATAACAGATATTTTTGTTTTGTCCTTAAAACTGTATTACATTTCTTTACAATATTTATGAAAATATTTAATATAAATTGGGTAACTTTTTCAAAAAGTAATCACATAATGCTAAAAAGCTTAATACATATCGACTGTGGAAAGGAAAAATGACGTAAACCACAGTTTTTTCAAAACAGCTTTTTTTCGATAATCACAATGTATCAAATTTGATACACGTTCTATCAAAAGGATACACGCTGCAAATGCCGAATAGGTATCTAAATTTAGATTTTAAGTTTGAAAAAGATGACCGTGTAAAAACTTAAAACCAAGAAAAAATAATTACATATTATACTAATTCAAAAAAACTTATGTTTTATTTGAATTATATGATTTTACGAGAAAATCCTCTGGAAGAATAACAAACGGAAATAGGGGCCATTTATAAATATTGTTTTTAATTAGAGATTTTTAAATATTTTTAAGGCCACTGCGCTACGTTGGGTTTGTGGCGCAGCGGTCAACGTTGTTGGTTTCCGCGACGGATCTCACGGGCTCGAGTCTTGGTACGAACAACATTTTTCAATCGGGTTATCTACTTTTATCCGAAGGCATAAGTGTTGTTGAAGTTTAAAAAATTCCTTCCACCCTTCCGATCATAAAATAACAAGGTGTAGTGAGAGTGATTAGTCGACCACTAGTCCTGTCTTAAGCTTATACTTTTATTACTATTCTTCTTTCCTTAAAAAAGAGAGGTTGAGCAACTGAGTAACAGCTCTCGTAGAAAAACTTCTGTTGAGATATTTCTACCTCCATTAAGAGGCCATGTTATATTCCACACTGGAAGCGGACATGAATGAATGAAAGAATAATTTATACGATGAATGTGGTGGTTGCTTCAATTAAGACAATAAAGGATACGTTGGATAGATCAGTAGCCAGAATGAATATACGTTACCCTACTTAATTTTACTTTACGAGTGGGCTGTAGGTATATCTACTTTTAACTCGAATGCGAAAATGTAAGCAAAAGTTTCGGCAAAACCGTCGAACTTTCTTAAGCAAAACAATTAGGTCTAATCTGTTCATAAACTCGTATAATATCTATGACATACATAATATGTCTTTTGTGCAAAACGCCTTAATTTATAATCATGGTAAGATTTACTAGATTCAAATATTTCGCAGGTATCATAATTGAGAAATCATTCATAGCTACAAAAAATACATTGAAAATATTTAATTTTTAATTGACGAACCAGTTAGAAGTACTGAAGTATCAAAAGTTTTCAACGAATTGCAAATTACAGCCACGAAAACAGCATTATTATAAAACATACTCATTGCTAAGGTGTTTACTGTCAAAACTTGGTGGAAAGGCATTATAGTAAAATATATATACATCACTTTTTTTATAATAATTCTACATTTATTTATTCGTATCAGAAACTGTACTCGTCACGAATTTTTAAAACAAAAAAAATGTTAAGACAAGGTTATTTATACTAAGCCAAGTAATATAAATTTGATTACTTTGTTACTCCATTTGTTTGGATATGAATTGTATTCTTAAGAAATATCATGAGATATAATATCGCTTATCATTCTCTCTCTCTCTCTATCTCTATTACTCTCTTTGAAAGAGAGTTGTCGTAGAAAAGCTTCTGTTGAGATACCTGCATTAGAAAGCCATATGCTCCATGAAATAAAAAAGGCTTTTTTGTCACAACGACAGCTCAATATCATAGTTTTTACGACAGCGTGATGAATACTTTGTGTTTTGATCATTCAAACCACAGTTTGAAACATCGCTATTATATTAGTAAAAACACAATAATCCTTTGTACTTCATTCCACTTTATTTAATATGTCAGGACCGGTTTCGCTCATTACGAGCATCGTCATCAGTTGACGATGCTCGTAATGAGCGAAACCGGTCCTGACATATTAAATAAAGTGGAATGAAGTACAAAGGATTATTGTGTTTTTACTAATATAATGCCTTTCCACCAAGTATTGACAGTGAACACCCTAAAAGTGATCACTATTATACTATGCATATTAGCATTGTTGATACAATATTTTACATTTATATTTTTCTTCAACATATGTACGTAGTTTAAATTATATGAACAACTGTCAAATTAATATGTTTTTGTTTTTAGAAACGTAAAAAGATTTTTTGATTTAAAAAATAAATCAGCAGCATGATCTTTTAACAATCTTTTACACAAATCTTTTAACTCGACAGAAAGGCATTCGTCTCGTATGATGTGAAATGCAAACGTAGGCGGGTTTTTTTTATTCTAAATTTCAGGACATATTTTCCCAGTGGTAGAGTTTTTGTTAATGAAACAGGCCTTATCTGTTTGTTAGGGGGGTTGTAAAGGTACTATTACTTAAACAGAAATAGACTTTGTTGACACTACAATGCAAATCTGGATGGAATATTTTTATTTTGACTCCACAACATTCAAGACGAGAGTATTAAGATAACTTTAAAGACTTTTATTTTATTCATACTTATGTACATTCACACAAGTTTTGTCACTAACGATCCGGGTTTCGCCTTTCGGCATCTTTAGGCCTTCAAGTGCACGAATGAACTTGAACTGACACTTAGTAAATAAATGTATCCTGTTTATGTAAGAAATAAATGTATCATTGAGTTTAAAGTCATTGCTGGTGAAAAGGATTAGCCCATGGGAATACTTACAGATTTGAATGGTGAGCAGTTTTTAAGAATTATATTAATTTTTGTTTTTTGGAAAAGGTTTAATGATTATATTTACTTACATATAGGGTATAAAAGTGGGGATTCGGCATATTTAGCTGTTCGTTCAAAATCGGAAGGCTGTTCAATTGTGCTCTATTTTATTTACTTTTATTTTATTCATACTTGAATTGAATTGAATGAATTGGAATTGTTCAAATTATGTACATTCACACAAGTTTTGTCTCTAACGGCCCGGATTTCGCCTTTCAGCATCTTCAGGCGTTCAAGTGCACGGATGAACTTGACCTGAGTTATCATTGGTTCATTATAATAGCATTAGTAGTAAATAGTATTTTAATTGTATATTCTAAGTGTTACCTTTTAATAAACTGTCTGAAAATCGTGTTTTATGCCTCTAATGCAGAGATTTCTAACCTGAGAGGCGTTAGCTCTTCCCTTGAAAACGTGTCTTTATTACTGTATGAAATAAAGGACGGGGAAGCGCGAAGGTATTTTTTCTTCAAAGGGAGGCACATTAGTATAAAGGTTGAAAACCACTGCTCTAATGCCTAGGTGATTTTTAAGAGTACTAAGTGTTTTTGGACATTTTTTTTTTTTTCACATATCTGAAAACAGTGAATATTATAGAATGTAATATATCCGATACTAAAATATATTCGTTCTGTACCAATTTTGAGTGCAGTGGAACTTTTATATTCGTAATATAAATTAAAATTTGATAACTTTTTTTATTTGTGTAACAACATTTGACACGTACTTTGCATACTTCAGAAGCATTATCAGCCATAACATCAAAATATATACAAATATATTTATTCCTATCAGTTTAAACGTAAACCCTATGATGTTTTGTCTAATGATGCTTATTAAAGAGAAAACTCGCACAACATTTTGTAAGACAAATAACAAAGATATCATATTTAATTTAATGAATCCATCGCAAACTTTATACGTCATTAATTCGTTTCCGAAGGCCTAACGAATATGAAATATGTCAAATACAGAAATAATTTTCTAAAAAGAAACAACTGGAATTCATTGAATTCTAATTATCTTTAGAAAAAGAGTTGCTATCAACAAATACATCGACGGGTCCGTGGTGCAGTGGTCAAGGTCGTTGGGTTCAAGTCCCACTGCAAAAAACATTTTTTCAATCAATTGAATATTTTTTGTTAAAAATCACGGATTTATGTGTTCTCTAATAATTCCCTCCTACACTTTCAACCAAAAAAATGTGGCAGCTGATCAACAATCAGTTCTCGTGAAAAAAACTTATTTGAGATACCTTCATTAAGAGGACATATGCTCCATATAATAAGATTAAATATTTTTTTTTGCAAATACGAAATTAAAAACAATAAGAACTTCAAAGATTTTTTATTAAATAGTTCTCGATGTTTCCGAAAAAAAACGTAAACATTTTTGACGGTTTTTTATTTCCCGAGGGTCCGTCTGATTACATGTCAGATATAATTTCAGAAAATTTGAAAAGGCTATTAGAAACATTCAAAAAAATCCTATAAGTCAAAAGAGAGCTTATACCAGTATGAATTATTGTTAATTTTCCGAGAAAGGTCCTGAATTGATAAAAATAGTTTGAACAAGTACATATATTAAAATTGTGCGCTAAGCATTATTCGAATTTTTTTTCACCAATACTATACGGTGAACTATTAATTTCCTAAACTATATTAATTTATCTACTTTAATAGTATACTAGTAGCTGATTTGTTGACTATTAAGCATTTCATATCTAGGCTTCCCTATTAGCAACTGATATCAAATATTAACTCCGTGGATTAAAAGATATGAACAGCATAATCGAGAAAACGTATTATGAACTTTATTTGATTGATCGACAAGCAAATTACAATTCTGTGAATAATAAACGCCTACTTACCGTGGGGGCAAGGTGATAAAATCATCGTAGTATTTGGTTTAATTTGAGTGATTATTTTCTTCGTACTTGAGTTGTGTTATACAAAAAAGTGTTGTGTTGTCACTATCAGTTGTTAAGCTTATTCATATTACGTCTTGAGATGATATTTAAGCCTGCGCTTTTTAATGCGAGTTGAAAAAAATAAACAGAAATAAATATTTTCAATGGATTCGACAGTAGCTTTCTGGAAATTAAATTTCAAAAATTTGTTACTCCACTTGTTGTGTTACAAATTGCTTAAGTAAAGTAGACACGTTTAAGATAACTAAAAAATAATAATTTTCCAAAGATTGCAACAAAAATTATCAGAATTTTATTTAAAATAAAATTGTTGAAATACTCCACCTGGTAAACAATAAAACGTGAAGAATAAATGGTTTAGGGTGTTTGAAGTCATAAATATAAATGAAACATTAGTAAAAAAAAAAATTCAAAAGGCGTCTGACCATCATTAAATTTATTTTCATTGAAACTTACCATAACTAATATGTACAAGTAATATTACTTTTAATTAGAACTATCGATGTTTGTATTCTATCTTTATCTTTTAAGCACAGCCGTGCATGGTCAAAAGATAGGTACCGTGCAGCTCTGTATCGGGCCAATAATATTTCGGAATAAATTCTTTTCTTTTCTTGATCGTATTGCGTTATGGAAGGCGGCCGTGAAAATGCGACTGCATACACATAGCGGGTGGTGGTGGGATATTCAACCAACTTGTATATATCTCTTCCTGCGTCCACTAGGAAACGAAGCCCGACTTTAAATTTTTAATTTATAACCTAAGAATTGGAATCAGTTTTTAGTTTATATAATAATACTAGGTAGATACTGTTAAATTTTGTAATCACCCAATAAGGGAAATTTCACTTACGGCAACCGATGTTAATTGTATTAACAAGTGACCTTTGTTGAGAGCTTTCCACTACAACCAAACCCCATTACACTAACTATTCTTAAAAGCGTAGTAAAGGTTTTAAATCAAATGTGAATACTATTTTACTGAATACAAAATTAATATAAAATAAACAATGTTTTGTTTAAAAATTTTGGAAAAGACATTGTAGTAAAACAAACATGCTTTTTTTGTAATCGACCGTTCACCCCAGCAACAGCCATGCTTTTACACCCCTAGCAATCTTGTGATAGAACCCTCTTGTCAGCATTAATATCCTAGAATGTCTCAGTTCACAGCTAGGTCAAATATCAATTGATGAATCTTAAATTTGAGGTTTGTCTTAGTTGTTGTGTTGAATTATTCATTGATTTATCATGAACGTTAACTTGACATTAATTTGACGTTTTGGAAATTCGTTATAAACTAAAATATATTTTTTTATCCTGTATAATTATCCTTCAATTCATGCTTTGCAAATATTTTTTATTTTTCAGTTTATATATAAAATTAAATTTTATATTTATCATACACTATCAACCGGTAGAAGTTAAATAAATAATTTCAATACACTATTTAATTACAGGTAATAAACTTTTCTTTAATGTTTGTATTTAATTTGATTTTAAAACTCTCTTTATTTAAGCAACAAAACGAACTAACAAGAAAATATATTCAAAATACTAAATTTGATAAAAAAAATATTTAAATCTTCAAAGGTTTAAATGTAAATAAAACGTGTCTGCCATGCCACTTGCAATAATATGTTGACATAATATGTACATTAAAATATCATAAAAGTTTAAATTTTAATCGTTCAAAGTATTAAATTCTCACAAGTTTTGTCACTAACGACCCGAGTTTCGCCTTTCGACATTTTCAGGCGTTCAAGTGCACGTATGAACTTGAACTTTTAGTCCAAATATAATATTTTAATTCCACCAAGCACCTTTAGTCGAAATCTTAAATTATGTACGATTAAATTGTAAAATATACACTCTAAGATGAGCTTATTAACATCCCCAACAGAGTCTGAACTACAAACAGTTATAAAAATCTTCCGTTAAGATAAACTTTTTTACGACTCCATATGTTTTAATTTGGGAACGGGCATGGTTAATATATTTATATCGGCTGTAGTCGCGCAAAACAAATCAGCCCAAACAGATCAAATTTTACAGGAGAGAGAAAAAACGATTTTGGACAACAGTCGAAATAAATTAATTAAATAAACAAAACTCTGAAGTTTACGGAAACTTACAAATCAGTGTTTTATTAATTTAATGTAATATAAATTTAATAGGTCGTTCAAGAAAACCCTTTATGAAGGTTATTTTACTGGTTACGATTTTCTCGGACCTTTATTTTTTCAAACATAAAAGCTTAATTTAAATACTAGTTCGGCATTTGCAGTATACATGCAGTTATATCAATTTGTATACATTGTGATTATCTATCTTTATTTTACCTGAATGTATAAATAGATATCTTATATAGAAAACTATAAAAAAAACACCGTATCTTTAATAAATGCACTAAAATATGTACTCAAGTAGTTAATTAATTTTTAATTATTGCACTTACACAAGCAGTTGAGAAGGAGGAAGAAAATTAATCCTTTACGACTTTTTGCATTGGAAAAAGTGTCATAAAACTTCTATTATTTACAATCGCTGGTCTAGTCAACATTTTATATAATATAAATTTACAAAACGGCTTAAACTTATCAATAATTAAAAGAAGGTATTAAAACACTTCATAGAGTAAAAACATATCGATAAAAAACCTACTGAGTCTGATATAAATAATAATGTCCGTATACGTAGAGACAGTCTGGACTTATATATTTGGAAGCGTTTTTTTTTATTTTTGTGTCAAGCAATTTGAATGACCTTAATTAGGGTAATTAATAAGAACGCTACACGTGTAATTACTTGTCCGTCACGTCCTGCATAAAGAATGTGGTAACAAAATTTCCATATGATCATTGTCAAATACAGGCTCTCCTATAAGCCTTGAAAACCTAGACACCCCCGTCACAATAAGCGGGTGATAACGATAATTTTTATGTTTAAATGAACGTTTTTTCAACCCCTTTCTAAAAACACTGTTTACGTACCCCCTTCCAATAAGGTTTTATATCTTATTTTATTTGGCATATGCTTCAAAAGAGTAGTTCGGTTATCATCAACTAGTACTATCATACACTGCCAGGTTTATAGTGCCAACTAAGGCTTGTCGGTTTTCAAAAATCGGTTTCTTGGCTAAATTTGTGACATTCTAAAACCGGTTTTTCAAGTTGTGCCGAATTTTCCATAAACGAGTCTATAAACAAAAGTACAGAAAATTTGGAACATTTATTTTATGGCTCAAAGACCATATACCCCACATCATTACCCACCGAAAAGGTATTCTCGATCTCAAGAAATTTTGTAACAAAAAGATTAGTGGACGCTTTGTGTTTTCTTAAATCATATTTTCTGAAGAGTAACACCAAAAAATTTCATGTTGTGCATTATTAAGTATGTACATAAACAATATAAATAAAAAAACTCGCTTTTTTAATTGATTCATCCATTTTTTAAAAAACTTGGAAAACCGGATAAAACCGGCTTTCGAACAATATTGACATTCGACAACCGGTTTTTTTCAAAAGTCGGTTTTTGTATAAGCTCTAGTGCCAACTGTCAACACTCACTTTTTCCATGTCAGTCCATCAGCTCTGTGTGAGACGGAAGACAAAACTGATAAATAAATATATTATTTTGTAATTTTTAATTATACTTTATTATAATGTTTGATGGCTTACTAGTGGGAAAACTATGCTAATGGTAGAAATGATTTCAGTATTCTATTAGAAAATAAATATATTATCGATTAAAGAAGTATAAATCACGAAAAATACTAACGGTGAGTAATTTGGGCTATACGACGTGATACGCCCTACTAATTCACCTTAGTGGATAATTTGAAAAAGTTCCTTAAAATGTATGAAACATACGTTTTTAGAATTGTGGAAAACAGTGTTTATTTGATACAATCTTAGAAACAAAATGAGTACAATGCTCTGTTATTGACAAAAATAAGCAGACGTTTATTTAAAAAATCTTTTCATGTCGTTAAAATTGCTTATACAAACTTATGGGATTTTATTATGCTACTAGAATTTTAAATGAGTGAATTGTATAAATGTTATGTTTGAATATTATTTCATGAAATATAATCTCTCCTGCATATACAAGGGGTGCATTGATCCAATGCCACATTGACCGGCCGCCACTGCATAGGGACATTATTTATAAGCCAGATTTATTTAATTCTGTACGGTGTAGTTAAGTAAGCTTATCTTAAAGGTGTACAGAATGGTGCAATAATATTGGTTGAGATATGAAATAGGTAAGCTATTCCCGTGAGCTTCTTGATTATCCTTTACTACTCCAGGACATTTAATCGCGATCCTTTGCTGCGATAATATAAGCAATTGCATACTGGATCAGAAAATCCCTCATGATAAAACAACTCAGTTTTATATTCAGCTTCGAAATGAAAAATCAGGCGATTTTGAAAAATTTCCAACTTGAATTAATACAATTAATTGTCTTTATTGTTACGTTATACCAGTATGCAAAGTATTTTCTTTAATTAATGAATTGATTTTTATTCAAAAACATAGGTTTTTGTGATGTCTGAAAATTCCCTGTTACATTTTCAAATCTAAAATTACGGGTCGTATTGAAAGTCAATTAATCACAATTCCTGTCCTATCCTGTTTTTTTTAATCTCTATTATTATCTTTGAAAATTATTATCTGTTGAGATATTTATAAATTAGTTGGGCGTATGCTTTATATTAGGAGTGGACATGTATTAAAAAAAATGTTACTATTATAAATGAAATAAATGTATAAGCAAAACAAAAATGATTATCGTATTAAAATTATATTTGGTCAGTGATCGCAGTTTTTAAAATAATGAAATATGAATAAAGACGTAATTATTCTTCTTCTTCTTTGACCATATTCAATCTCTATGTGGAGCATATGACCGCCACGCGGCACCTCCATCTTTCCCTGTCTCCCGCCAATTTCTTTGTTTCCTCCCATGACATGCCAGCATCCCTCAGTTCCACCGAGTACATCCTATGGATAGTATCCGACGGACATCCGGGGCGACGGAATCCCACCGGTCGAAAAAAGAAACAGGCAGGATTGAAGCTTTCCGGAGGCATCCGCATCACGTGACCCAGCCAGTTCCAACGTCTCTCCATAACCACTGACGTGACGGGACGCTGTCTTGTACGCTCCCTTATCTCCGAGTTCCCCACAAAATCAAACCACCTCAACCTCATTATCCGACGGAAGCATCTGTTCTCGAAGCTCAGTAAGATGTTATGAGAATACGATATGAAGCATTTTTTTAGTTGAGAGTCTGATTTGTTTGAGTTCATCGTCCATGAAACAAAAATCGTCAGCTCTCTAGCTAAAATTATCCAAAAAATAATCTTCAATAAAATCAGAACACGCTGACTTCACCTGAAAATGTTCGACACATCATTTCACGATTGGTAATAAAAATTATTGTGATACTGCTTTCAGAGAAAATTGTCGCTGAAAGGAAACTGGTGGGGGTCTCTCGCTATCTCTTTCTCACACACAATAAATCTTTTGAGCACACTCCATTTGTAGAGCTTTAATTATTATTACCCTTGCAGCTTTATTGGTAGGGTTGGCACAACACTGTCAATTAATATTATAAATAAAACCATGTTATTACTTTTTATACTATGTCCACTTCCAATGTGGAGCATACGGACTCCTAATGGAGTTTATCTCAACAGAAGTGTTTCTACGAGAATTGCTTGTTACTTAGTTGCTCAACCTCTCTTTTTACAGGACTAGTGGTTAGCTAATCAGCTTTCGATACGCCCCGTTCATAGAATAGGATGAGTGGGAGGGGGGAATTCAAGACATCACAAACATACATGCCTTCGAACAGAAATTCATAAATCGATTGAAAAATCAATTTATAAAACTGTAAGTACTAGGGTTCGAACCCGTGACCTCCGTAACCGAAACCAACGACGTTAGCCACTCGACCACACAGGTGGCTTAATATTACTTATTCCACAATATTTATTTATTTCAGATCAGGACCAGTTCGTTCATGGCGAGCATTATCAACTGGCGCACTAGTGTTTTATTTTCTATATAATTCTTATTACATCAAGAATTGACAGTGAACACATGGGTCCTATGACGCAGCAGTTAGCGCTATTGGCTTCCGTGCCGGATCTCACGTGTTCGAGCCCTAGTACAAACAGCACTCTTTCGATCTGTTCGAAGATATGGGTGTTTGAGATGTCTAAGAATTTCTTACCCACCCTTCCAATTTTTCAATAACCAGGCTTAGTAAGAGAGGATAGTTAACCATTATTTCTATTCTAGCCTTATCATTCGATCCCTAGTAGGGTATCCAATCACAGAGCCTTTTTGTGATCCCGGGATCCGGGAATTGGGCACTCATATCAGAACCCTATAATGATTTACCGATTTACCCAAAATATTTCCGTGACTCGTTTTTTTTAGCCCACCGAAGAATTTGAAAATCTCAAAACGCTATGGTGTCATAATTATTAGAATAAACGTTAAACTGAACTTAAAACAAACCATAGAGCATATTTGAAATATGATGACGAATATTCAAAAATATAACCTAACTTATAATAATAATCACTTTTAGGGTGTTCACTGACAAATACTTGGTGGAAAGGCATTATATTAATAAAAACACGATATTCCTTTGTACTTCATTCCACTTTATTTAATAGGTCAGGACCGGTTTCGCTTATTGCGAGCATTGTCAACTGATAAGAAATGTAATTTAACAATGCTGTTTACACAAAAATGAAAAGGTGTAAACAACAATTGGCATTGAAAAGAAATTACCAATTACATTATAAGTGATTCTAAAATAACACAAAATTAAAATGTTTAACACATCTAACATATAATTAAAAAGTCATCCAAGATTAATAAATTTAGAGTGGTGACTGAAAGTAATTACAAACAAAGTGCAAAGGAATATTGTGTTTTTATTAATATAGGTTTGAATTGTAAAAATACAAAATTACTTTGTTGATGACCCTACGTAATAGTCACCTTGCGGTTGTTTTCGACCCAAAGTAATTTGGAGTGACTTCGGGCACAGCGAGCACAATAATGCTATGAATTAAATATCAAAACGAATGTGCCAAGTCCACAACGTGCGATTAAGTCATAAAACATTTCACAAATGTACCTATTACTGTAAATTTAATATCCTTAGTAGAACAATCTATTTTGTTGTGTTGAATTCAACACAACTTAGAAGAACTCGCACAATTTAATAACAATATCAAATTATAAATAAAGTTGTTTTGACATTCCGTCAGTTGTTTTAATGTTAGCAGTTGTTATTTTTTGATTAAAAATCAAAACTGATTACAAGTGTCGAGCCTCTTTTTGATGAACTTACAGACTGTAGTTTTCTACTCTACCATATTTACGAATATTCACGACTAAGAGACACAGAATTAAAAAACAAAACGATATTTATTGAGTCCGTAGTGCATTGGTTAATGCTGTAAGCTTCCTTGACGGATCTCACGGGTATGAGCCCCAAACAGTATTTTTTTCAGTTTATTTATCGATTTCTGTTTAAAAGCATGGATGTTTGTGATGCCTCTAAATCCTCCTTCCTTACCCTTAAAGTACTAAAATAACGGGGTCCAGTGAAAGCGATTAGCTAACCACTATCTATATTTTATATTCCTACTCTCTTCGAAAAAAAAGAGAGGTTGAGCAACTACCGAAGTAACAAGGAGTTTTTGTATAAAAACTTTTTTGATATACCTCCATTATTAATCCATATGCTCCAAATTAAGAGTGGGCACAAAAAATACATAAAATAAGATATGACTGAGTTTTGTTGTTTTGGATCGATTTTAAGAAAAATAAAATTACCCCTAACTTTTTATGTACATTTCTTTGCAATAATGAATTGTCAATGCTAAGTTTTCTTGGAGTATATATAGCCTACCGCCTGTGTGGTCGAGTGGTCAACGTCATTGGCTTCGGTTACGGAGATCACGGGATCGAATGGACAGTTTTAAAAATTGATTTTTCAATCGATTTATGAATATCTGTTCGATTATGTATCAATGTATGTGATGTCTTGAATTCCTCCTTCCCACCCATCCTATCTTATGAACGGAGCGATTAGCTAACCACTAGTTCTGTCCTAGCTCTATCATTATATTCCTATTCTCTTTGAAAAAAAAAGAGGTTGAGCAACTGAGTAACAAGCAGTTCTCGTAGAAACACTTCGATTGAGATACACTTCACTAGGAGTCCATATTTTTTAAATTTAATATCGAAAAGACTAAACGATGAATAAATGCTTTAACGGCAAGGAAAAATGTTTGCATTCAGATTCGACGAGGTGTCGAAGGCTATTTAAAAATACTAAAAAGAGTTAGAGTTTCGAAAAAACGTGTTAACTGCTAAAGCAAAAATAGATCGCAAAATGCGTGGGATGGCATTTATCCAGATTTATCGGTGACTTTTAAACGAAATAATGTACTATTTTGAAATAATAATAATAAAATTTACAATTCATTATAAATATAAAATATTTGCTTTCTGATAACAGATAAATGATGTTAAATCGGAACCATTGGTTTTTAGTAAAACAATTTTGAATATTATTGTATTACATATGTCACAGTGAGCCAACTAGTAAAATGGTAAAACATTTATCTTGGCCTTAAAGTACAATCACGACTTTACTTTTTGGTGTTTTGGTGGATTGCGTATTTTTATTTTACGGATATAACATTATTGCAATGTGAGTTTATGATACTTTAAGATGAGTAGAGTATTACAACGCATCTAACCAACGGTGTGCTGCTAATACGTTAACAAGAAGCACGCTTAATTTCAAATCAGTTCTCGGTGTTCTGGAGAAGGAGTGATTTTTTTATCAATCCTATGCATTTCTATACAATACTCAAATAAGCAATCGATTGTTACTTAATACACTTATAATATGTAACAATATGAAATTTACCTTAAATTAAGCAACGTAAATGGCTAATATTGTACTGCTGTGTGTACTGAATCTGTCGTAGATAATGTATGTGTGAGAAATTGCAGTAATGAACTAATTTGATCTGATAATATAGTTTTCTTTTAAATTAACAAGGGGCTCACCGGCCTTGGTAATATTTAACAAGAGGCTCGCGAAAGATACTCCGAGCCCCTTCTAGTCCAACCCTGCGTCAAACTTATTTTTTCTACAAAACCATTCGGCTCACTTCACTTCTAATAGACCTGTATTTTAAAAATATGTGTTTTTCGAATTTCTTAAAAATAAATATTGACGAATGAAGTATAAGTGTCATTTATGGAAAATATTTATAGTTACTTATTTTGTTTATCCAATATTATCATTTTTCCATCAGAGTGTATAAATGTAGAAATTTCTTACTTCTATATATTTTGTAAAAACAATGTAACACAAAAACATATTATTGTTTTGTCAGGATTGTTTTGAAAAGAAACGAAAACCTGTAACGAAAATACATTTTTTACTTATAATTCTAAGTATGTACATATATGAAAAAGGAAAAAACATTTAGTGAATGAATATCTTGAAACAATATTGAGTAAAAAAGTATATTTATAAGTAAACAAAACATAAACAAAGATATCGCCTTAGCAAAAATTATAATCCAAACAATTATACTCAACTTATTTTATTATTCGTAAAATTATCTTATTCATACATTATTTTTCTAATGAAATTAATACTTCTCTTGAACTCAATGGTATAAGTATGGGCAAAGAATTACAATTAAAGGTGTTTTTAAGTTAAATAATATTATTTCAAAACACTTCAAATTGCCTACCGTATTAATTTACACAGTATTATTAAAAAAACATTTTTTTGACACCTAAAAAAATATGTTTGACAGCTTCAAGTTGACTATTTTAGTTCCGACTTCTACCGCTGGACAAGTAATAACGTTAGACCAATAATAAATATACGAGTCAACATAATGATCTTGTGTACTATAAAATTCTCGGTTCAATTTAAGGTTTTATTCTTCTCAATTAAATCTAATAAAATTGTCATTATTATTAACTATAATATATTTTTGCCAAAAGTGTATATGTCACAAATTAAAGATACATGTAACAAAATTACGTTTTCTCTTGTGGATAAGAACTCAGATTAGACAAAAAACACCCAAAAGACACAATTTTTTAGAAAAAAAATATTATACTAAAGTCAGAATGCAATGAAACACATTTCCATCGAGTTTCTTCAGGTAGCTAGAAATACCATCTAGCGAGACTCCCTTTAATTAAAGTCTATCATGGCAATTAGCTAGGGGTCAGTAATTATACCACCAATGTGACGTAAAGCATTTTACACCCACGTTGTTCCCCTGAAGAGTGGTAGCTACAGTATTTCTCAAACTTTTATTTTTGTGTAGTATTGACTGATTGTTGCCGTCCAGGTATTATGTGAAAAAGGTTTACTACCTAAAATATTCATTTCGATAAATCTCGTGTATTACGGAATATTCTTAATCAGTGAGTCAACTAACACTTGCCTCGTATTTATACATTTTTACAGCTTCACAACCAATTAAGTACATATTTAAACACAGATGATTAGCTGAAGTCAATATTTTCATTTTTAGCCCGTCTTTGTGTAACACGGCCTAAAAAACCAATATTGTTTTATTTTGAATACATTTTTATTTATATAACCCGTAAAATGCAATCCTAAAAAATCACGTTCCCTGCCATGATGGCATCTCAGTTTCACTGTTTATTGACAGTACTTAAACCTAAGTTAGAAGCTAAAAAATAATTTTTAAAATGTATATATACTAGAATACCTAAAATGATAAATACTTATTGACAATATTAGAAGAAATATTGAATGATTTAATGGCTCAATTAATTACGATTGCATAATGGCATAGAGGTGTTAAGAACAGTATCAATTAAACTGTTATTCTAAGCTATGTGAATTAACAAAATAACCTTTTTTCAGAAATTTTAATATTAGGAAGGAACACGTTGCTACTTGAAAGGTATCCCCCCACTCATAAATACTGTCGAGTTTATATATTATACGTTCAAATAAAAACTATATTAATATTTTTTACAAAGCCTATGATTGACTAAAATATAGAACCGCAAATAATTATTATTTGACCAAAAAAAAAATACAAATAAAATAAATTACGATCTTGTGGAGGCTACCCAGTACCCCAGTTATAAAAACACTGATATAGTAGGCATAATTAAAAACAACACACTCCTCCTGAATTCTGGACAGAGAGATTAAATTTGCTCTTCCTGATGTTTGTTTTTTTGGGTTCGTTAAAATATTATGGAAAATTACATGAAAGAGCAAAACCTTTTCCCCGTAGAGTTCGGATACGTAATAAGCAGCGGGGAGGAGTCGTCGAATTAAAACCGTGACAGCATTGACCCCACTAGAAATTATGTTACATCACTTATTCAACAGCTAAGGAAGGGTTAAGCTGAGATTACTATTTTAGTAATGGATTTCATATATAGAACATTCGAGAAAATTTACTATTTACTAAATAGTTATACAAAGCTTAATGTATTGGCTACGTATAATATATGAGTACGTACTTTGTAAGTTGTAAATTAGATGTAGTTGTGGTTGCTAAGCCAAGTTTGTTTCTCCTACTTATTTAACTGCAGAAGATTGCTATATCTCAAGAAACGGAAACCAAACTATGGAACTTACAACAAATTAAAGCTACGTGCTGAAATCGACTATTTTAGTTCTGAATTCTGCCGTCGGACAAGTTATAATGTTAAATCAACAATACAATATACTATTCTAGCTTGCTGATTGGTTCGGTGATTCTTTCGAACACAAATTCTCCGAACATAAAATACTCCGAACACAGAATATTTTGTATATCTTTTTAAATCCATGTCCACTGCCAATGTGGAGCATGTGGCCTCCTAATGTAGGTATTTCAACAAAAGTTTTTCTAAGAGAACTATTTGTTACTCAGTCGCTTAACCTTTTTTTTTCAAAAAGAGTAGTAGATATAGAAAGATACGAATAGGAGAGAACTAGTAGTAAACTTATCGCTCTTGCTATTCCCGGTTGTTAAAGGATCGGAAATGGTGGGAGGGGCATCACGTTCTGGCGCTCAAACTCGTGAGGTCTGGCATGGAAGTCCACAACGCTAACTGCTGCACCACAGGACCCAACAATTGAATATATCCGTACATTTTAAAATAAAAATCATTATTTTTTGATGATGTGTTATGTCTAATGTGATTTGTGCCAAATATTTTTCAGAATGGGAAAAAGAAAAAGTTAAATGTATAATGTTTATGAAAAGTTTATCATTTAATACCACACTGTCATATTTTCACTTCTTTCATTAAAAATAATTGTTATTTTTAATTAAACAAAAACAATTTTTTTTATAGGAATGATGAGAAACGATACAGAATGATGAACAATACTCCACCCTACTAAAGTCGTATTTTATCATGTTGAGTTTTTCATGTCAAATAAATGAATTAAACTGGGAACGGTTATCAAAATATCAAAGCCCTCAGAAACATGAGTGTCGATACATAAGTTAAAACGCTTCAAGTATTTTATAAATAACTCTATAAATCTAATTTGTTTAACTTTTAATAATTCTTAAAATATTTGCAATTAATTATTCATATAAAATATATATTTTTTATAACTATGTCTACTCGTAGGATAAAGTCAATCGATGATTTTTTGATTAAAAAATATTGAAAAAAAGACGAGTCGATACTAAAACACTCATGCGATGTCATAGTTTACAAATCTAGAAATCAAAACATGAAAGTATTACGTTCAATTATTGAACATGTGGTAATGCAACCGAATAAAATGAACGGACAAAAGCTATGACAATTCGAGTAAGCCAATCAAGCCATATAAAAACGAATGTTTGTTTGTTCGTATTTTACGCGTTGCCACACCGCTCATCTGACTGCAATAAAACTTTTACAAAAATTTTGTTTGCACTTCCGGGAAGCTTAAATGCATATTAAAATTAACTTACAGTAGGTCTTATATATAAATGTATTTGTATGTCTGCCATACAGTTCATTTTGATAACATATGCTTGCACTTGCGCGAAGGTTATATTATTTATATTTATATAAGGTTATATATATACATTATATATACCTTTCACACATTTTAAATTCTTCGTGTATTTATTTTATTGTCTATAATAAATATTTTAGAACATTTTATTTTATTTTATTTAATTAATTTAATTTAATTTATAAATACATGAAGAACTTAAAATGAGTGAACGGTATAAATGTTATTTTTGAATATTATTTCATGAAATATAGCCGCCCCTGCATATACAATGGGTGCATTGATCCAATGCCACATTGACCGGCTGCAACTGATCACTAACGTTGGGTTATTCACATTTTGATCTCAAACTGAAATTTATTAAAGATTGCTTGTTTTATTTACTATTTACTAGGTTCCCGGCAAGCGTTGCAATGCCACTCAAAGAAAGAAAGTGTTTGTGTTTATTGAAGTGCATGTTTTCTTTTTTCTGCCTGTTTGACGTTTGACGTTTGCTGCCGATTGTCTATAGTATGACACACGCGCAAGTGCAAGCATACGTTGTCAAAATTAACTGTATGGTTGACCGGCCGCCACTGTTAGTGATGCCTGTGTGTTAGACGAAAACAATTTACTAAGCCTTCTCATTTTCAATAGCATGCCGAGTACAATGCTTAGCGCTTTAACGAATATTACTATCTTACATGATCTTTCAAGTCTAAAACTGACCATCTAATAGTCTTGCAATTAGTTGAGTTCAGTGCCAACACGACTGGTAACACGATGACTCAGCAAATTAACGTTAAGGCTTCGTCGCCGTTTAATTAGAGGTACTTACCGTAGGTAGGCAGTACATCCAAGTGCGGTCTTAGAACCCCTCCCACGGCTGACAATAGAGATGAGTGTTTGCAGAACGAGACAACGGTCCAAGTAATAGGGAGTCTTTAGGTCGACTTACACCATTTGCCCATTAGCGGGGGAAATCATATTTAAATGAACGACTTCAACAGTGTTTCAACTGTAAAATAAAACAGAACCTTCGGAATATAAATTAAGTTTTGTAGTAATCAAACATGTCGCCTGGAGTAGCCCAGTTGGTTAGAGCTAGGGCATCCAATCCCGGGATCCCGTTCAATTTTCTGATACCGAAATCCTGTGATTGACATGGTCGCGATTCTGAGCAAATCCCGAAAATTGATAGGATTTTGGAATTGGAAGAGCTAAAAAAAAACGTGTCGGAAATAATCTGGGGAAAAAGTAAAGCGAATTGAGTATTTTAAATTCCTCGGTGAGCTAAAAAAAAAAAAACAGTTTTGGAGACAATCTGGGAAAAAATTATAGCGAATTGAGGTTTAAAATTCCTCGGTGAGCTAAAAAACAAAAAAAAACGACTCGCCAAAACTTTCAAATTATACACGATTTCACGTTGAGTGCCCAATCTCGGGATTGAAAATTAGTCAATCCCGAATTCCCGGGATTACAAAAAGGCTCCGGGATAGGATACCCTAGTTTGAGCTTGCTCTATCGATCACGTAGGTCTGGGTTCGATTCCCGGTAAGATCACAGGGAATTTTTGAGAATTATTCGATTCAAAGTTGTGATCGAAGACTGGGTACATGTGATGTCAATTTACATTATTCTCACTCTCCCCCCATCCTACTGATCTTTTAATAAATAGGTGTAACAATAGCGATTAGTTAAAGACTAGTCCTGTTCTAGCCTTATTCTTCTTTCCCTACTACTAACTTTTAAAAAAGTGAGGTTGAGTGACTGAGTAACAAACAGTTCTCGTAGAAAAACTTTTGTTCAGATACTTCCGTCAGGATGCAATATGCTCCACAGTGGGAGCGGACATGGATTTTAAAAAAAAGGAAACAAAAAAATGTTAAGATAATAAAGTTACCTTTTCAATTACAAACCTATTTTATAAATATTGTTAGACTAGGCCAGTGCTCGGCAAACTGTGGCTCAAGCGCAAATGCGCAAACAAAAAAAAACATAGTGCGATTGAAACTTTGTGTCCCACGCGCCGAAGTCGATTTTCTCGCCGACTTTCTTATCTTGCTCTTAAAAAATGATTCATGGTGATGGGCAGTGGCGGCCGGTCAATGTGGCATTGGATCAATGCACCCCTTGTATATGCAGGGGGGGGTTATATTTCATGAAATAATATTCAAACATAACATTTATACCATTCACTGCCGCATTCAACCGCCCCTGCATATGCAGTATATATACAAGGGGTGCATTGATCCAATGCCACATTGACCGGCCGCCAATGGTGATGGGTTACGTATTAAAATGGTTTCTGACCGTGTAAAATAATTCTCTCAATCAAGGATCTTTTTGTGATCCCGGAATCCCGGGATTGAAACATCGTGTATAAATTGGGATTCGGTATTGAGAAAATTTTTCATGTCGATTTCTAAAGTCCTAAAATTACCAGCCCGAGAGCTTGTTTTTTAGCTCTTCGATGTTTCATTTTCTCAATTTCGAAATCCCGGAATTAGTATTGTAGCAATCCCGGGATTTCGGGATCACAGAGCTGAACGGGATCCCTGGATTGGATACCATAGTCACGTTGCAACTCAAAGCGCAGTCATATCAATAATTTACGTGCACTAGGGATTTCATTGGGAAAACCAAAACCAATCACAAATTCTGTGGGGAATCGCAAACCTTCCGTCATTACTCGATCAAAATATTACAGTACCAATACAAATGGGAATTACAGATAGAATTTTAGTGTGTCAAGTTGATATTTTTCAAGGTTATTGGCCGCCTAGTTTTGGAATCGCTGATCATGCAAAATGTTTGTATTTATCTAGTGCTATTGGGTCAGTGGTTCTACTTGAAAATTGTTTTGTCATATTGTAATTGCGTTATTATGTTAGTGCTTTCCATATATACGATAGATAAATATAGAATTTTCATTCCCGCACTGTGTTCATCGAGATATATGAATGTACAAACACAGGTAACACAAAGCAAAAAAGGCATGCCTTTTTTTTTCAAACATTTTTTTTTACTCAAATAAAAAATCTTATTTCATACATTCATATGAAATGACAGTGTAATAAAAAAAAAAATCGTTGACTTTGTTATTAAATATTATATTTACATAGTGTATACGGAACACTTATTATTTGGACAAATGTTTTTTTTAAATATATTATATAATAGAACATTGCTTGTCGCGACACTTTTCACCTTTACCACTGTCAATTTGTTCTTAATTATCTTTCATAATTACTTTTATCACGCCAACAATTTTTATGTAACGACGGTATACCGTCAAGGTAACAAAATATCCTCGAAGGAAATCCGAAACCAACAGGTATGTGTGTGTTTGTGAAAAACTAACACGTGATCGCTGAAGGATTTCACCCAATCACGCGCCTCGATTACCGCGGAAGGAAGTGACGCCATTTGTAATTATCTCCACTGATAGAAATCTCGCGGGAGAGAAATAGAAGAGGCTTTATGGCTGCACACAAAACCTTGTTATATCCGAGAAAGATGAGTCTTTCAAATGCTTTTGTTTTATTTTGAACAAAAAGATTATTGGAACAGTTTTCAATGAAAAATTGTCGAAAGACTTTTTTCTAATAATTGTTATTGGAAATAACATATTATAACTCACCGTTGATTGACATAATTTAAATAAATGAAGCGTCCAGTATCAAGGATGGCCGAGTCAATTTCATTTTTTTTTATCGCAGCTGAAAGTTTGTTTGAATACTTTTTAACGAAATTTAAATGCAAATTAACTGTTATAATTACGAGCCATGGGCTGATTTGATTTAGCCCGTAACATATGACAGTAGCCTCATATTTTGAATCACAGTCGTGTGCGTTAAAATGACGTTTCCGTTAATACAAATACAAAAAATTCTAATCGTGCTTGATTGCGCCCCAGTGTAAAGAAAGAACTCGGGCTTTAAAAGACAGCCCCCAAGTCTTTGTTAATACGTAGGTGTTGCCAGACTGACGTCACGTTGCCTGTTCTCTATGACGTATTTTAGGGTTATTGTTTTTTTATACCGGCTCGGCTTAAAACTGTAATACAAAACACAATCGAGAATATTATTGTAGGTAGACATAGCATTGTCTTATATTGACAGAGGAAAATTAAAACAAAGATATTGTATTAATTTGGGAAAGGTTAGTTACGTTTATAAATGTATTTATTTTGTTCAGCGGCCGAGTTGCTGTTCATTTTTATTTAGCCATCTAAAGTTTTGGGTGAAAAATGCAAGTCGGGCTTAGCCTCCTAGCCTAGTACCTAGAACCGCCACTGATAGGATGGGTGGGAAGGAATTGAAACATATTTTTTTGTAAACATTCGTTTTGATGTTGGTACCCAAACACTTTTAAAATAATATAAAATAAAATAACTTTATTCCACGTATTGTGCTACAAATGCTGTGTTTCGCCTATGAACAAGCATTTGCTAAGTTATTTTATTTTATATTAAAATGAACTTCCACAAAGTTACCGCCGAATCTTTTAAAATATATATTAAATAAAAATAAAAATAATAAAAGATTTTTAGTACTTTTTCCACTTAAAATTTATTTGATCAGGACCGGTTTCGATCCTCACGAGCATTATCAACTGATAAGGAAAATAAATTAAACAGTGCTATTTATACAAGTTAAATTGAAATAAAAAGGTGTAAGCAATTACTAACAATTAAAAGGATTTACAAATTACATTATAATTACACAAAATTAAAATGCTTAACACCTATAACATACAATTAAAAAATCATCAATAAATATAAGTGGCAAATGATGTCAATTATAAACACAATTAAAATTTGGGAAATTTTTAAACAAAATGAAACTCTACATTACTAAAGTGAATAACTTAATGATGATTTAATGTTTTCCCGCTTCCATGTAATGTAATCTTTTATTATTTTTATTATAATGCCATTCCACCAAGTATTGACAGTGAACACCTTAAATGTGGTATATATTAAATTTTCAATTGACTTATATGATTTATTTTATGTAATCTTATCTGTCCCGATCGATTAAAAAATAGTCCAAATTGAAAAAAAAAGCATGGTATGTAATTAGTCAGAAATCGTAATTTTGATTTAAAGCCAAAAAAAAAATCAATAAAACTGACGATATATAAAAAAAATATGTTAGAATAAAATTTAATTTTCTCGATACTAAATATGACGGTTATTCTATCTAACGGCATAGCTTACTACACACAATGATAGGTTTTTTTATTGGCAATAATATCTCATTTACTTACTTGACTATACAATCCGAATCATGATTAATAATATCAACATTTTTACATAAATTGAACGATTAAAAACATACATTTTAAACATTACGCGAAACAAATTTGGTGATATTAAGATTTTTAACAATAAAGTATTTTTAAAGTTTTAATAAGTAAGTCATCGTTGACAAGCTGAGCAGATAACGTCTTGAAAATTCGACACGTGACTTGAAAGGAAATTTATCCCCGTATGACGATGTAAATACACACGTAGAATTTCAAAATGCACGTGTAGGTTATCGATTAAATGGGTATACAGTTATTTGCCATGATATATGCTAGTTCAGTTCCTAGACTTTGTTGCTATTACTACCATTCAAGAAGTGGTTATTTATATAATAAGTAAGTATGTATTTAAAATTTGAGAGTGGCTTTCTTTTTTCGACATTAATAAATTGAAGGCATGGCTTACGATCTTACACGATAGCAATCCAACGAGCTTACAGCTAGTATTTGTAATTGTTTCTTACACCCGTATGAGCTTTAATTGCTTAAGTATATACTATAGCACTGCATAACTTATATATTTTTTCTTAATCCATGTCATCTTTTACTCTCAAGACATGAAGTTATATTAGGATTGAAATGGTACGAGGGAATTCTTAGATATCACAAACACCCATCCCTTCGAAAATAAATTGTTAAATCTAATTTAAAAATTCTGTTGGTACTAAACCAACGGCTTTGACCATTGTGCCACCGCCACGTCATTCTACTAGTTGAAAGTGCTCACTATGAGAAAAACCGGTTCTGATTATATTAAATAAATGTAAAATTAGCACGAATGAGATTTATGTATCAATATCATGCATTTCACAAAGTATCAACAGTGAACACCGTAAAAATGAATAAATTATATATTTATTTTTTACCATGTCCGCTCCCAATGTGAAGCATATGGACTCTTCTTTATCTCAACAGAAGTGTTTCTACGAGAACTGCTTGTTACTCAGTTGCTCAACCTCTCTTTTTCCAAAGAGAGTAGGAATAGAAGGAAAGAGCTAAGACAGGACTAGTGGTTAGCTAATCGCTCTCGATACGCCCCGTTCATAGGATAGGATGGGTGGGAAGAGGGAATTCAAGACATCACATACATCCATGCCTTTGAACAGGAATTCATAAATCAATTGAAAAATCAATTTATAAAACTGCCCGTACTGGGATTCGAACCCGTGACCTCCGTAGTGGTAGCCAACGACGTTGACCACTCGACCACACAGGCGGCTAAATTATATTGCAATAATAATTATTAACATAGTTATTTTGTATGTTAAAGTTTCATGGTTTTCAGTTAAATATTTAACCCAGTAAAGAATTTATTTCTAAGCTAAATTATTCCGCACTTTTTTTTGTATTTTTGTTGATAGCTGGATTTCTCCGGATATTAAAGTACGTTGAAATGCATTTCCTTATTAACGTGTTGTATAAAACCGTCGCAAATACAGCTGTGGCATCAGCGTGCTTCCGGTAAAAATCCCATTGACTTTTACAAGTTTGTTTGATTTCCCACCGAGAGGAAAATGTCACATTTTCTTTTTTTTATTTTGAGTAGAAAACGATTTAAAAAAAAACAGGATACTTAACGTTGAGCTCGTCCGTTACCAGATCGAAACATCTATTTTAAAGACTTTTTTTTCAAACCATGTCTGGTACCGACATGTGAGGATGTGGGTAAAATCAAAACCATAAACATACTAGACATCGGATACGATTAAAAAAATTATTATTTCGAAATTTTTCACTCGATTCATAGACGATCAATCAACTTAAATACATACTTTTACTTTACTTAGCAATAACATCAATTTTAATCATTGAGACGAAGAGAATTTCCAAACAACGATAGATATAAAGCACAATAATTGAATATAGCCTCTGGTGCTTCGAGACGTTGACAATTATTAAAGCTTTTTTGCAAAACTTGTTCTGAGTCGCAGTTTTTCAATTTGAAAAGTGAAATCAATTTTTATAATTTTTGCTGGTTTATCTGACCATAAATTCATTATTGCTTACTGTAACTCTATATAGAAAAACAATAAAAAATATAACAAGAAACAGGTGTTTATTTTCAAAGACAGGATCATGAAATATTGGTACAATGTTTACTAAATTGACATCAAATTGAGATAAAGATTTGTACTTTATACTTGTGTTCATTTTAAGTAATTTAAGATTTCGACTGAAGGTGCTTGGTGAAATTTCAATATTAAATTTGAGTCGTTCAAATTATGTACATTCGCACAAGTTTTGTCACTAGCCCCCCGGTTTTTGCCTTTCGGCATCTTCAGGCGTTCAAACGCACGGATTAACTTGAACTGACGCTTAGATAATGAATATACCCTTAGGCCTCGTAGTAAAATTTGGTTATCATGGTTTCACAAAAACGTCGTGTAATACAAATCCGTGTTATACAAGGTTTAAAGTTCATAAAAAATTAGGGTTGGGTTCCAAAAAAAATAATCGAAAATGGTTTATATAAATACGTATAAATATGAAAGAAATTTTAATAACATAATATAGTATTCATTCATCATCGCTATCACTTAGAATTCTAAATGTTTTACTCTTTTTTGAGATCGGTTGTAAGTTTTCATCATCATCGGAGGACTCTGGATTTCTTGTGTTATTGCCTAAAAATAGTCCGGTAATAGGGATTGTCTGCTTTAGCGTAAAAATCTTTGCGTATTTCTTATAAGGTTCTAAAATTTGTTGGATTCCTCTTAAATTTCGAACTTCTTACTATTATAGGATCCTTTTAAATATATTTTATTCTAATTTAATAGCCAATTCCAAGCCGACATTTATTGTTATTAATGTGAAACATGTAGCTTCTTCGCTCCAACTCCTTTCTGAGTCATTAATTGTAGAAGGTTCATCCAACCAAATCGATTAATTCTTCTTCGTTCAAGGTACGAATCAATATTTTATGGACTCATGAATATCCGACGATATGACGTGCAAATCAAACATGTTATTATTTTTTTTTAATTGAAGCCGTGTTGTATGACAAAATATCCACATTTTATACAAACCGTGTTGTTATAAAAACGTGTTTATAATAACCTGATATACGAAGCCTAAGTTATCGTGTTTATATAAGAAACAAATGTCTCATTATGTTTAAAGCCATTGCTGGTGAAAAGGATTAACCCATGGGAATACCTACAGTTTTGAATGGCGAGTAACTTTAATAATTATATTTATTTTTGTTTGTTGGAAAAGATTTAATGATTATATTTACCTACATATAAGGTATAAAACAAGGGCATTTGGCAGATTTACCTGCTCATTTAAAATCGGAAAGCTATTCAATTGTGTTCTATTTATTTCTAAAATTTTGTGTTCATTTTATTTTGAAAAAGCAACACAAACTTCAAATGTATCAAAAAGATTCTTTTTAAAACACTTCCGAAATATTCCAATTGTCAAATGGAAGTTTTATTAATATAAACCTAAATTTGATAACTGTGTAATTCCGATTGTTGTGTTACACGTGTTTAGTTTCTTTGAGAAACATCATCAGACAGAACATCGCAAGGTTATCAAAAGTGACACAAACGAGATATACTTCTTCAAAGATCACAGTGTCAAAGTTACAGTCAAATCCACCTTTGCTAGTTTATCACCGTTTTCAGTAATGAGGAAAATTTTAAGTAGTTTGACTGATTTCGTGAGGTCAATCACTCTCCTTTCCAAGATTTGTGTATACTTTACAAGATGACGCTACACGTCATCAGATTGACTGCAACGTGAAGTTATCTCTATGAAAAATAATAACGTTCGATTTTCAAACGAACCTTCCAATTTCAAAGCAGCCAATTAGAGATAATTGTGCAAAACGACTTGCAACGTTGAAGAGCAATCAATTTTATTTATAGCTCAATTTTCACCGTTTAATACTTTTTTATTATTAATAACGTGTATTATGGATTATTTTCAATTAAAATTGATTGCTTTAAAAGTAAAAAAAAGACATTTTTCAATTGCTTCAATCAACGTCTCAATTCGATTTTTCAAATTAAAATCTTTGATCTTTTATAGAAAGGTTAACACTTTATAAATAGCAATTTACAACAGGTGTCGGTCGAAGTGTTTTCTTTTCACTAACACTTTTTCGTGGCAAAACATATTTTTTTATTCCTTTTGAGAAACGGTAAACAATACAAAAGTTATAAAATAATATTTTCCGAATATCTACCATAAAAACAGTAAATTTTTTGTTGAAAGTTAATTTACTTTAAAAAAAAACAAATAAAGTGTTTATTTAATATTTTTTACTAATCCTATCTATTGAAAGTCACAATTCAAGTGTAAAATGGTAGAACATGCTTTTTTGTTGTTGTTATAAATCCATATTCTCTACCAATCTGGAGCATATGGCCTTCCAAAGAATTCAATGTCTAATGTCTTAACACGGAATCCCATCCAATTTTGTAATCCCGAAATTCCGGGATTGTAATAGTTATAATCGCGGGATTTCAGGATTGAGGATATCAAGTGAAAAATTCGTTAAATACTGACACTGGCAGTCGTAAAGTTTTGAAATAATGGAACTAAAAAAAAAGATCTCACATTTTTTAATAATAATGGGAAATCCGTTAACTCGCAGATTTTAAAATCGGCTAGCAATTTTTGAAGTCCACCAATGAGCTAAATAAAGAGTGTTTCAACTTCTTTTGTAGATTACTTCTCTCAATTTCTGACCTTTTTCCAAGCGATCAATCCCGGGATAACAAAAACCCACATCCTAAATAATTCTCGCTTTAATTGCTCTCTCTACTCCGTTATTTTTGGAAATTTGGCTGGTTAGAGGAAATTCTTAAATATCAAAAACAACCATTGTCTTCTAACAGAAGTCCAAATAGATTTTTTAAGTCCTGTAGGTAATGGGACTTAAGCCTGTGAGATCTCTGGTAAGTCTTTAAAAAATAAGCAAATTAAAGCATGTTTAAAATATTTTTTCAACGTCATCTAAGTGTATGAATCTGACATTCTCTCCTTCACCCATCACTACGTTACCATTTGTCAATTAATTACGACAGTATCCAGTAGCGCAACAAACATTGAGAGCGTATTTCTTATTTTCTTTCTTGACTGAGAGTGTCTTAGGAGCAACTTTCCAAGACTTGGTGGCGTGCAAAAAATCAATCACTCAAGATAAACAAAAAAATAATATTAGTTGTGATATAATCGCTCTCCACATGACGCCACAAATTACCACCGTACAAGTGCATAGATCGATGTTATTTTTTCGACTTTTTACTACCTCACTCATAATCAATAAAATGAAAACATGAATCGATTTTTAAAGTTAACTTCTTTTGTAAGTTATGTTAACTTTTCAAAGAAAAGTGGCAGACTAACTGACAAATAAACAATTATTTTCAAGCTTTTTTGTTGAGACACTTATGAGATAAAAGTTTGCTTAAAATAGGAATCAGATATAATAAAAATAGAAAGACATGCCTATTTGCATTTAAAATACTAAAACATTTGTATTTGAAAAAGTACTTGAATCTAGAATCTAAAAGTGAGAAAATACGTGGAAAATTTGTTATTTTTTTTCAGTAGCACCTGTTCGAAAAATAAACGTCACTATTAATAATTGCTGGAAGATTCATTCGCAGGTGACATTTACGAACACGTATCATTGCATTATTGCATACGAGAACTGTAATAACAAAAAAAAACCCAAACGATTCCGGAAAAATGAAGCATTGATGTCATCCCTTAAAAATATATTTTTCCGAGTGTTTATATTCTATTGTATTTTTCTGACACTATTTTAAGTGAATGTCATTTGCATCGACTGGGTGCGAATGAGAAAATCGTTGTTTTTATTCTGAAAATAAAGACAAATTCTACGTGTGATTATATACATATGATTCTTTTTTTTATTCGATTGCGTCACAATGAAAACACCGTTGATACTTTTATTATTATTTTTTTTAATTCACTAAGGTACTCAAAGTTTTACCCACCACCACCCGGTACGGCTTCATACTCTTCTTATAGGGTGTATTCCGTAGCGTAAGAACGTAAGTCGTCTATACTACTTTCGATAGATTCGGCGGTAACTTTGTGGAAGTTCATTTTAATATAAAATAAAATAACTTAGATTATTCCACGTATTGTGTTACAAAATGTGACAAGTCTTTCGCCTCTTTCAGGGGCATCCTCAGACAACTACTTTTGAAAATGCTTGCTTAAGTACGAATTGTCACATTTTGTAACACAATACGTGGAATAATCTAAGTAATTTTATTTTATTTTAACATTAGTCGTGTTTAAAATTTCGCCAGAAATGTCCCGAGAAGAAATTCCTCAAGACTTGGTTGCATGCACTACAGTGTGCAGAAATTAAAAGTTAACAAATAATTAAGTGCAGTTGAAAATGTTACATTTTATCTATTTAACTCAACTCTTTTTCCAAAAGACGCGAAGAATTCTTTAAATCCCCTATACTTTGCCTTAGATGCAACCAAGTCGGCCAGACCGACGGGGCCGAAAGATCCGACAGATAGTCGAGAGTCAATAGATACTAAATTTGAATCGTTCAAACTATGTACATTCTCACAGATTTTGTCACTAGCGACCCGGGTTTCGTCTTTCGGCATCTTCAGGCGTTTAAGTGCACGGATGAACTTGAACTGACGCTTAGTAAATGAATGTTTCGTGTTTATATAAGAAATAAATGTATCATTGAGTTTAGAGCCATTGCTGGCGAAAATGATAAGCTTATGGAAATGCCCACAGATTCGAGTAGTTTTTCCTTTCCACGTGTGAAAAAATAAATTAAATACGGTACGATTTTTAATTCGTTCAACATCTTACCAATCGTATATATTGTAACAGATAATCATTTTTTGAATTCAAGACAATTTATAAGTTTTTTCTCTGACGTATTGTTTGAAGATGTTTTTCAAAGAGACGAAAAAAGGTGTCACTGTCAGTAACACTATTTGTCGAACATAAATATATCAATTTTAATTTTATATAAAAAAAATTGCATTATCTTAAATAGGCCATTTATTTACAGACGACGCTTAAATTTTCATGAATGAATCTGTAGTAAAGTACATAATTGAATTCTAATTCAAGAATTGTATTAATTTAAGGGCACTATTTTATAGGTGGATGAATCTCTAAAGCTTTCTATGCCCACCCAGTATTAAGACTTAACAGTTGTATTGAAATTTTCAAATTGAACTTAATGTTTACAGAGGCAAATTAAGAAGATATTAAGATTATAGATAATTGAATTACAGATTTTTTTAATTGTGAAAATAAATAAAATATATAAACAATCTTTTTCGTCTAACAACAGTTGTTAAATATTTTCGATAGGTTTTTCAGCAGTTCAGTTTCAACATTGGATCATGACTAAATTGATTATGATAACAAATTGGAAGCAATTAAAAAACATTTTTTGGATTTTTTTGATTAAGAAAATAAAATTGGTTCTTAAATTTGACTTGCGATAATGGTGGTGGGCGCATACCGGATTTCTAAAAAAAAAACAATTTCAATTATTGCATTTTTATTTAATTATTATTATTAATCGAAAAATTAAACATTTATATGTTTACGCGGGCCTTTACAAAAGAGTACAAAAATATTTTAAAAAAATAACGAAGAATTATTTTTGAAATCTTTGACAATGCTCACTTTTATGATGTTCTCTTTCAATACTTGGTAGAAAGGCATTATATTAATAAAAACACAATATTCCTTTGTACTTTATTTAAATGGTCAGAACCAGTTTCGCTCATTGCGAGTATTGTCAACTGATAAGAAATATATATAAACAGTGCTATTTATACAAAAATAAATTGAAATGACAATGCATTTAACATATTTATTTTTAGATATTGGGAATTTAATTAACATGATTATTTGAATCGGAAACAATTATCATTTGTTTGTTATTAATAATATATGTACTTTGTGAAGACACATAAATTCATGTGTATCCGCGGGCACAGAGAGGACTAGAAGTTAGCTAATCTCGCTGTACCCCGTTTTTATATCGGAATTACGAGAGAGACTTTTTATCAGCAGTGGGCTGCCAATACGTTAACAAGGGGCTCGCTCAATTTTAAAGCAATTTATCACTGATATGCAATCATATTCAATAACTAAATAAGCAAACGACTGTTAATTAATACACTTATAATATGCAATAATATGTAATTTACCATTAACTAATCAATGTAAATGGCTAAAAATGTACTACTGCGTATACTGGAAGCTGTCGTAGATAATATATATATAAATCAAAAATTGCAGTTATGTACTAATTTGATCTGAGAATATTTTCCTCTTAATTTAACAAGGGGCTCGCGGGCCGTGGTAAAATAAAACAAGGTGCTCGCGCGAACCCCTCCAGCCCACCCTTGCTTTTTATTATTACATACATCCATGTCTTCGCACAAAAATCATTAAATCAATTGGAAGATTAGCGCGGAAAAGCACCTGTAATGAGATTTACACCTGTGGCCACCGCATTTGAAGAGAAGAACTTTGATTACCCTGCTACAGGCGTGGCTCGATTTACCGATTAAGGCAAAATTTATATTGGTTCCTTATCTACCCTGGATTTGTAATACAATATTATGTTATACAACGCAGACAAATAAGAGGACATATGTTTTGACAAGGATACAATAAATATTTTCCAATTGAAATATAAGCTTTGTCACTGTGTTGTTTTAGACGAAATAGTTTTACTGTTATATATTGCTTAAAGACAACGTGACAAAACAAGACGTATTTATATCAGCACATTTAAACTGATTTATGTACAATATTCAGATACGTAATGTATCTACAAATGTTATTATATAATAAATAAAGCGTTACTTACTATTTATCTTTTAGGTTAAAATTTATTATGTAGAATATTTGTAAGTTAGGGCATCTTACTAACCGTAAAAAATATTAATCGGTTTTTTAAAAAACCGGCTAACCGGCTCGAACCGAAATCAAATTTTACTACCACTCCAATGTTTTAAAACATTAACGAAAATGTTAAGCATTTTCATTAAATAAATATAAACATAACATATAAAGGTAAAATATCATATGTTTTTTTAACCATTTTCACTCCAAAATTGATTAGATTTAAAAGATAAATAATGAACTTGTTTGTGTATTTGGTTCAATAAAAGCTATATAAATTGTGAGAATATTATATACATTTTGAGAATCCTTTTGTATTGTAAACATTGGTTGAAAAAATCAATCAAAAACACAGAAATTAGACAATTGAACAATATTATTGTTATTTTGTTATTTACCATTTTTATAAATAAAAATTATCTTCTTCTTATGCATAGTTAAATAAAAGCTCATTTTATTTAAGGCGGAGAGACTTTTTAAATTAACCCCGGTTAACCGGTTAATTAAATCGGTTTTCGGTTTTTTTAAACGGTTAACCGGTATCAGTTTAATTCGAGTTGAATACCCTTGTATAAATATAGTTTAATTAAAAATTCAAAGTCTTAAATGCATATTCAACATAATTTGTTTGCTAAGCTACCTTGAAATTACTTTATTTTAATAGATTAATCATATTGACGAAAATTGACAAAGATTTTTGATGGTTATTTTGACATGGACTTTATTGAAGTTATTATAATTAAAGGAGATTCTTTTTTGTATTTGTGTTCTATAAATTAATAATATTGGATTAAATTTTATTTAAAATCTTTTCCACATTTTTAAATCAGCCATCATGAAACTTCAACTCTATTTGGTTAAATGGTATTATGAAAGTAATAAATACATATAATTTTGTTGACTTAATTAATATATTTTAATGTCGTGGTATGATTCCTTTACGCCAAGAAGTGTAAGTGAACAGCATAATAAATATATTGGTTTAAAATGTCAAAATCAGTGAGTTTTTTGAAGTGACTTAACATCTAAATTTATCTTTATATTTGTTATTTTTCAAACGAAAATCCATTGATAATGATAATGCTGAAAAACTTTACTTGGATAAATACTCGTGTACAATAAAATATTAATATTACGACCGAAACTTCTCGATGGGGGATTGTATGTCAACACAAACATTCATTGAATTATTAAAGATAGGGCTGTAATAATATGAACACAAGAAATAAAATGGCACTTAGTATTAAAAAAAACAAATACCGCTAAAGGTAGTAAGTACCATTTTATTTTTTGATACTTAGTACCTTTATTATTTCCTGTATGCATATAATATAAAGTGTTTTTTTCACATGTTTACATTATTAATAATATGTATAACTATATAGACAGATCTCTTGGTTCAAAAGCGTAACAACAAAAGCGACATAATCTTCTATAGCAGCGTTTCCCAAACTTTTTTCCCACGACCCGGTTATTTTAATATTTCTCCTTTGTGACCCACTAAATTTATTATGGCCTATACTACCGGCCTAAAAGTAAAATAAAATTGTATATTTATGTCCATATAGTCTTTATATGTTATAATACAAAATAGTTTATTCTGATAAAACTATAAAAAAATCAAATGTACCCATAATTTATTAATGAGAGGTGGGCTGCTGTTTCTTGTTAACTTAAAGCTAAAGGTTTGGAGAAAAGGATGATACCTTTATTTTTAGATCAGATTCAACTTCTAACCGGTTTCTATATTTATTTTTTTGGAAAACCAATGTTGAAAAGCCTGCTTTACACTTATAGGTTGTGAATTATAAATCGTATTACCTTTTGTGCTAAAACTGGATATTTTTAACGACAAGATAACCAGAAATTCATCAGTGGTATTCTGTCAAACATGTCTTTGAGTGTCGTATCACAGGAGGGTTTAATTATTGAATTAATATGTGAATTCTGCAATTCTGTCTTGGATTCTACGTTCACTGTAAAATGAACGTTATTTTTGGAAATTGGCGACCCGGAATTTTGCTTTCTGCGACCCATCATTTTGGAAACGCTGTTCTACAGTATGTACATATTACTTTTTTAGATTTTCATTTCATTATAGGTATCTCAAATTTAGATTTGATTTGCAGATTAATGTTTTAAAAATTATGTTACAAGATATCATTTTTTGTGTCTGTTCAAAATCCTCGCAAGGAACAAAACCGGTCTTAATAATTTTATAAAATTGTAGTTAAATTAGTTTAAAAAGTGTGCGTTTTTTCACCTATCCATATACCTAGAATATAAAAAAAAAACTATATGAGAATAGGGCTGAGGTTTGTCGCTAGTCAAAAGTATAGTATATTTATAATATTGAAAAAAAATAGAAATATTAAAACTCGACTGCGGAAATATGAAGTACACCCTTAAATGATATTTGTTATGGTCTGATAAATAAACAAAGACATTATATTACGCAATATTATTTGAGGGGTTGATTGGTCAGAAAACAATGAAGTCATTCTGAAAGAAAGAAATGATGGTCGTTAGAAATAGAAGATGGGATAAGTGTAAACAAACAACGAAGGATATAAATTATGTATTGTAAGCTGTCTGATATATTTTTTTTTGTACGAATTGTTTAATTCATAAGCTTGTTCGACATAATAAATCTATTGTTAATGTATTTCATTATTCTGAGAAGAATAACATTAGAATTATTGTGATTATATTTTAGAATTATAAAGTTAATACCGTAAATTGTCGCCATGTTGGAATTTGATTATAAAATATCATCAGCTAGGATTGCAAAACTTGTGCTGACGTCAACAAACGCCATTATCATGGCAGGGTCAAAAAAATCTAGTATTGAGTATCAAGCCTACGTTGTCAATTTTCTATTTAACTCTGTAGGAACAGAATAAATATGTTTTTATGTATCTATTTTATTGTGTTCATAAATATTAAATTTTGATTCGGATGTTATACAAACTGAAAAAAATATTACAAAATCAAAAATATCAAAAGTTGGTGTTATAGCGTACAGTAAAACCTCGATATAAATTACTTGTATAATGTGTTTAGAAAAATATGTTGTTAAGAATGTACGAATGATGTGTAGACCGGTGTTCTTCAACCTTTTTACATCCGCGGACCGCTAAAAATTGTAAAAATATCTCGCGGACCGGCGTCAACCAACATCACTCAATAAGTTCGTAAGATAACATATAGATCGTGCCGCTATTTAAAAATTCATGTGATTTTAAGAAAGTACCAACCTACAAATAATACTTGTCAAAATTGCATAACAATTGAGGTTTAGTTCACAAGTTACAGTACAGTGGTTTTAGTGACAATACTTTTGTAATTTTCAAAACAATGGAAAAATCATAATTTTGTGTGTTGATAAAGCATTGATTTTTAATGGGTAAAATACCATTAAAGCAAAGCAGTGGCTTGACAAGTATTATTTGAAATTTGTTTCATCGAGATAAATGGTAGAGTAGTGGTTTGCTGATTTTTGAACGCTCATTTCAAGATTTCTAAGCTGAACGATCTGGTCGCCCAAATTCGGCAGTTGTTACAGAAAACAAAAAAAGTCCACAATATGCTTTTGACCGATCTTAAATTTAAAATACGTGAGATAACTGACACCTTACAGATATCAGAAGGCAGTTCATTCACCATTTTTCATCAACATCGAGGAGATATTCGAAAAAATTTCGAAACACAAAAGTCTTTGCGGACTGGTAATAAACTGTTGCGGACCGGTGCCGGTCCGTGGACCATAGGTTGAAGAACATTGTTGTAGACGATTGAAATTATGAAGGGTCTTGCACAAATCACTGGACTAGCCAATTAGCTTTTGAGCACACTAGTTTCGCTGCAGATCTTTTAATTCTTAGCTGGATATGATCGGGCTTAAATGTACTTGTGGCAAAATATAGGATGCTAACGACATCCTCTAGAATTGTTCTTTAATATTACAGAAACGAGAAAAGCTGCTTGATCAGCTGTTGTGGTATATTTTGATTTTTGGAACTGATTTATCAAATAATATAAAAGTGAGGTTTTTTTACGCGCCACTTTCTGGAACCAATGTATCGCGTACAAAAAGGTTTTTTTTACCATGTCCGCTCCCAATGTGGAGCATATAGACTCCTAATGGTGTTTATCTGAACAGAAGTGTTTCTACGAGAACTGCTTGTTACTCAGTTGCTCAACCTCTCTTTTTCCAAAGAGAGTAGGAATAGAAGGATAGGGCTAGGACAGGACTAGTAGTAAGTTATCACTCTCAATACGCCCCATTCATAGGATAATAGTGATTCCGGGAGGGGGGAATTCAAGACATCGTATACATCCATGCCTTCGAACAGAAATTCATAAATCGATTGAAAAATCAATTTATAAAGCTGTCCGTACTAGGATTCGAACCCGTGACCCCTGTAACCGAAGCCAACAAAGTTGGCCGCTTGACTACACAGGCGGCTTTGGATTGAGTACATAAGAAAAAAAATTAATTTAGTACAAATTTACTCACTTCTCAGAGGAACTGTCGTAGCTGAATGATCACAATCTAATTTAACGTAGTACAAATACAAGTAGTGATCTTTTAATGCAAGCATGTACCAAACAAAAATATAGTTTTTTGATAATTCTCACATTTGTACATCCACTTAATACACAGAATTGAGACAAAACTCCCCCGTCTTACATTGTTTAATGGTTCATCATCCCAGATAGTTGAAAATCAATAACGTAAATGTAATCCAAAGCTATCTGAAAAATCTGTAATAAAAGTAGAAAAAAATTTGTGAGGTATTCCAAAACATCCTACTATTATGCAAATTATGTCATATATAGAGATTCTTCAAAATTTTGGCTCAGAATTCAATTTAAACCGTATTCATTCAGATAAAATAAAAGTGTTTTCGATTCAATTATTTCATAAATTACGCAAAAAGTGTGAAAATTATAACGAAATATTATTTCAGCTCGTTAGAATAATTAAATTACCTTCTTTTTTAAAATATATTTCATTTGGTCCATACCACATTTTTTATTTGAAATTAAATTCGCAAATTGGTATTAGGTTAATTTTTTAGAAAAAACTTTCTGTTTTACGAATGAGTAAACGTTTTTTGAATATTACGCTTTGAATGAAAAAAAATAAGGAAAGTTGATATAAAATATATTTTATTACCGATGTGTTATGCAAATTATTATTTGATTGAAAACTTTGTGTTTTTTTTGTATGCATCAATTTTTGACATTAAATGTACTATGGAATATAATATATATATATATTGTAATTTGCTTAACTTGATCTTTACAGAATCCGTGGGGGAGTGTGGGGAGGTATTTGACATTTGTATACACATAAAAGTATCATTTTCTTACGTTACCTTAGTGTTAGTTCAATAAAATACTCTTTTCACATTATATTTTATTATTGCTCATCATCCGGTCCTGATAATATAAATAAATATTCAATAAGTTAAAAAAGGTGTTTTATTTTATTGTATGTGTTATGTATACTCAATACCATACCATACTATGTTTTATTCTGTATGACGTTCTATTTTCAAATGTCCTTCGTGCTTTAGAATAAAACAATTGAAGTATGAAACAGAAGGAGAATAGAAAACAATTGAAACCTGTCACATTCACACGATTTTCGTATTAATTATAAGATTGATTTATTGATTTATAAAGTGTAATATATTGTTATCTAAATAAAATTGAACCAACACATAAAAGTGTTTTAGTAAAAACAATAAACATAACATAAAAATTGGTGTCAGAAGTGGGATATGTGCTAAAATAACGTTAAGAAATTTATGGTGATAATAAATTAACGGTGAATAAAATTCTTTAAAAATTAGCACGAATCAAATACACGAACAAAATAAATCTAATAAAATAAAAGTACATCGATTAAATCGAACGGAAATTATAATAAATCAAATATAATAATAATACGAAACTAGAATAAGACTAAATCTCCAATTCTACGAAATCTATCATCGAAAATCTTCTACGTCGATATATCTACAAAATCTACTATTGAATCTTCAACTTCTACATGGTGAAAATAAATTCTGCGAAATCCATCATCGAATATTCAAATTACATCTTCTTGCCGACTTCAACTACATTTTCTTTGCCGACTTCAATTACATCTTCTTTGCTGATTCTACATCCAACTACAAGAAAAATCTGCAAGCTGCCAACAACCTATTTCAACGACTACTAGAACCAAATTCATCTTCAAGTCAACGTTTGTTTAAACTTTATGCAATATATTATTCATCATATTCTGTGAGTAACTTTTGTAACAATTTTTCTTACTCAATCTATACACTTTCACATCAAAATGCCTACACTCACTATCGATACATTGATGAAGTTTGTTTCGACATTTGACGGAGAGAAAAGAAATCTGTATCCTTTTATTAAAGATTGCGATAATGCATACGAACTATGCTCAGAGCAACAGAAAAACATACTTATAAAATATATGATTCATTGCGTCGTAGGAAATGCCAAATACACAATTGCCAATTATGATTTTAAAAACTATGCCGAATTCAAATCATTTCTAATAAATACCTACGGTGAAAATAAACACACATCTCAGTTAGAACTGGAATTAAGAAATTGTAAACAAAACTTTAACGAACCAGTAATAAAATTCATACAAAGAGTTGAAAATTGCACTAATAATTTTATCGCAGCTGTTCGATTTTCGAACAAGGACGATGAAGAATTGAAAGGGAGAATAAAACAAATTGAAGACAGCGCTCTTAATACGTTAATTTTAGGTATGACCAGTCAACTGTCAACAGTAGTCAGGCTTTCGAAACCCAAAAATCTTATTGAGGCAAAAAATATCGCAATTGAAGAAGAAAAGTTTTATAATGCAGTTAGAGAAATGAACTCTAACCCAAATAAGAGCAATCATAATTATTTCACCAAACAACCAAAGTCACACTCTCTAAATTCAGAACATAATCAATTTGTCGGTAATCTTACATCTCAATACAATTCAAAATTTTGTAGATACTGCAAAAAATCAGGACATATCTTAGAAGAATGTCGGAAGAGGCAATTCAACAACAACGTAAAAAATCAATATTATCAAAATCCTTCAAATAATAACTCACAAACTAATCAAACTCTCAGTAATTCTAAAAACTTCCAACCTCCTAATAATTCAGAAAATCATCAAATAATTCGGAATGTAAAAACCATTCAGGCAGAATATTTAAATTCAACAAATAATGATCAATCTCAACAACGATTGCAAAATGAATTGCAATTATCTTACTCTAATACTAATGCTGATGCATTGTCTCGAATCGAAAATCAAATTTTAAATACCATGACCTCTCAAACTTTTTCATATGACAACTTCCTAGAAAAACAAAATGAAACATTTAACGTTAAATTTTATGAAATAGATGAATCTCTTCTTAATCAAAAGCAATCTATAGCACATTATATTTCTAACGACAAATCGATGTCTAAAGGAATAGCTTTAGAAATAAGTTCAATGATCTCTAATTATGACGAATTATTAAATACACACTCTAAAGTAGGAGAAGTATTGAGATCAACAGAAAATAAAAATAATGTTTACCATTTAATAACGACACAAAACTTTTGGGAAAAACCGAATTACCTTTCTATCTTTCAAGCATTATGTAACTTAAAAAATATTCTACATAATGATAAGGAAACAAATATCTCTTTTCCACGCCTTGGTAGTGGCTTAGACAACTTAAATTGGGAAAAGATAAAGAAAATTATCCAATATGTTTTTCACAACTCAAATATAAATATAACGATATGTCATAACAAAATAATTAATCCTCATCACGACGAAATACCACAAATACTTAAGGAATATCATGACTCTCCTATAAGCGGACATTCGGGATATCATAGTACTCTAAATCGTTTACGACTCAAATATAAATGGACCAATATGCAGAAAGACGTTAAAACATATATCAGACAATGTGAATCTTGCCAGAAAAACAAAATATATCGTCAAAATTTAAAACAACCCATAGAAATAACTACGACTAGCCGAAAACCATTTGAACGTATTGCCTTAGATGTAGTAGGTCCATTACCTTTAACCCAAAATGGAAATAAATATATTTTAACTCTTCAAGATGATCTTACAAAATATTCTCAATGTTACCCTATTCCTAATCATGAAGCAATGACGATTGCAGCTCAATTAACTAAAAATTTCATTTGTCAATTTGGCATCCCTGAAAAATTTCTTACCGATCAAGGAAAAGATTTTACTTCAAACATACTTAAAGAAGTAGCCAAACTTTTTAAAATCGAACAAATCCAAACCAGTGCGTATTCTTCTACTAGTAATGGTGCGCTAGAGCGTAGCCATGCTACTCTAGCCGACTATCTAAAACATTACATATCTCCAAGTCAAACCGATTGGGACGAATGGTTACCTTTTGCTATGTTAAGCTATAACACTACTCCACACACTGCTACAAAATGTACACCTTTCGAATTAGTTTACGGAAACTCACCTAAACTACCAACAGCTATAATAATACCCGAATTTAAATATACATATGACTCGTTTTTAGACAATTTTAAGCTCAAATCAACCAAATCACACGAAATAGCTAGAAAGAATCTAGTTGAAAGAAAAGAAGACACACAATTAAGGCATAACAAAAATAAAACCTTACGAAAATTTAAAATCGGTGATAAAATATATTTAACAAATAATGTTACTAAACTAAATAAATCTAAAAAAATTATCTCCTAACTTCCAAGGTCCGTACGAAATCATAAAAGTCAACAGTCATCTTAATATGACTATTAAAGTAAAAAATAAATTAATCAAAGTTCACACTAACAGAGTGAAACTTGCTATTTTAGATCCCTTACAGTAAGTGGATTTAAAACAGATTACGACAATCATTACATTATCTCAAAAATAACATGTTTATTCAACCTTAAAATCACAATATACACTCTTACATACTATATAAAATTGTTGTCAACTATGTAACCAAGATTTTATTTGTAAAACCTGAATGTAAAAGTTACTCTAAAATGTAATCCTAATAAGTGAAAATGTACAACCATAAAATTATTATATATTAATTCCAGATGTAAATATCTTAAATGATGATTGTTGGAAGTAACAAATAAATAAATAAAATCCATCTCCTCCATTACAATCACTTACAATGTTTCTTATAATCATATATTTATTGTATAAACTCATTTAAGTTACCAATAAGTTTATTCTTTAGGGGGGAGATGTTATGTATACTCAATACCATACCATACTATGTTTTATTCTGTATGACGTTCTATTTTCAAATGTCCTTCGTGCTTTAGAATAAAACAATTGAAGTATGAAACAGAAGGAGAATAGAAAACAATTGAAACCTGTCACATTCACACGATTTTCGTATTAATTATAAGATTGATTTATTGATTTATAAAGTGTAATATATTGTTATCTAAATAAAATTGAACCAACACATAAAAGTGTTTTAGTAAAAACAATAAACATAACATATGT